>LOND01000598.1:65479-80926 GCA_014220965.1 Paragonimus kellicotti | reverse complement strand
TTTTGGACAACCATTAGATTGTAGTACAGTCGTAATCAACTCTAATTCCTCGTAAGGCTGTCTTGTGTACAAATTCGTCTTGCGCGTGTGAATAGTGTATTCACTAGTGCGCGCTTCTGATGGACCGGTGTGAAACTACTAAAGTTGAGGTATTGACCGGACCACGTGGATTTCCTATAAACATCTCATTTGATAGAGCCATCTTCTCGGCGACTTATGAGTATGTCTAGAAACGGCAGACAATTATCAGTCTCGAATTCACATGTTACCTTCAGATTGGGATGACAACTAGTTAGACGTTCCATTAGGTTATTTACTGCCTGTTTGGACCGACTGAATACTAGTGTATCATCAACGTAGCGTTTGTAATATGACAGACTCGCTATGTCTGCGGCTAACTCTCGTTCAATCCTTAACATGAAAAAGTCAGCTAAGATAGGCCCTAATGGACTTCCCATGGCTACCCCATCTATTTGGCGGTAGCATCGATCAAGAAAACGAAAGCTGATGTTTTCAGTGCATAACAATAAGGCTTCCCTCAGAATATCATTAGGTACGGAGAGTTTGTCATTGCCAGAATAGGCCTAAGAGGCATTCCGGACTTGTGTGTTTTAGGGAGGCCGTAGAGCTTGGCCGACGGGACTGAAATGGCTTCCGCTCACACGCCGACCGGTTCTATTCCTTTGGGTTTGCACAGAATAGGGTGAGTGGGTTGAACCGCACGTGATGCATCGCAAGTCACTTGTGACGGGGGTTATGCACAGGTGACCTATGGCTTCGGTAACCGTGACAGGTTGATACGGCAACGGATGCAGCAAACCGTCCCGTAGCACGGCCGCACCGACCGACCGTTTCACATTCGGAATCCCAGAGAAAAAATCCGGAATCCAAACCATATCACAGGGATCCGAAACGAAAGGCTTACCTAGAGGGGTTACTCAAAGGGCTTACTCAAAATCAGGTCCCCAATTGAGTTAGGTTAGCGAACGGACCCAACACACCGCACTAAACATAGGTAGGCACAGCGCCTCGGGAGTGTGCGCGCACTTCAGGCCATGTCACTAGGCTCCATCTTTAGAGTGGTTTCACACTCCCGTTTTACGAACGATAGGAACTGATTCCTGACAAACGTCATAACGAGAATTTTTTTACAGGAAAGCGACAGATAATGAAAGGTTGGTAGTGAAGGCAACAGACTGACTGAAAACTAATAAGTTCTCCACTGTAATAAAGACACATCAAGCTGTTTTTTTTAGTTTTGCGCACCATTTGTGGACTGCAGCGTAAAATCACATAGTCGTATTGCCGAAACATTGGGGGGGGGGGCACATAGTTTCTCTCGGTTTAGTGACTTCGTTGTTGAGTCGTGTCAAACTCATGTCAACATGTCCTATTACCACGTTTCCTAAGGGATTAAAGAATCCCCAAAATGTGCACGACCAGAAGCGCGACATTCAACACTGCCTAAAGAGAACAAACTTAAGATAATCAAACGTATTTTGTCGTCTAAAAGTAGTACACATAATACACGACTATTACTAAATTGTTTTATGAACTAAACTTCAATTTGGTCACAGTTCCCATATCCCACTACTAAACTGTTTTCTTCTGATGAATGTTTCTTTAAGTGAAAGTGGAATGTCTGTTGAATTAGGCCCGCTGTGGGGACCCCAACTTCGCAAAATTTACAGATTATACGAAATTGAGAAAGCTTATGCATATCTGGATTCATGCTGGATGGTTTGCAAAGAAGAGACAAGTCGGAAGAGGATGGGAACAGAATAAAATCCTAACCATCGCCTACCGAGCATACAATAATCTCATTGCAACACAAAGTTGACAACAGATGGCTAACATCAACAACGAGAGATAGGGAATATTTTCATTCTATCGTAATGATTTCAATGAACAAATTATTTGAAGACCCGGTTTGGTGTTCCGAACAAATGCGTTAAACGTGCACTTCAATCCTACTATCAAAAACACAGTAATGACTGGTTCTGGTAGGTTATTCCAGATTTAATACACATCCGGATATTAAAAAGTGTTCTCCGTAAGTAAAAAGACTAATTCGATGTTGCTGTTTTAGCGAATTATCCCAAAGTTGATTAGTTTTGCCAAGCACAAGTATAGTTTTAAGGTATGTTGGTTTATAAACCCGCACACTAAAATCACGTCACCTCACGCACGTAAACATAAGTATACGCCCATAGAGAGATATCATCATAAAATAAATCGACAAGGGAAATAATGCGGAAAACGTTGAATTGAGTACAAATGGTGGCTAGTTTGATTCTTCAGCAGATATCTCCCATAAAATATTGACGTACATCAAACTGTCATATCGAGCGCCGTTGGTTAAATGGCCGACACGAACGGGATGTTTAAATCACGTGCACAATTGGACAAAAGTGGAGAAAACATGGACAGTGTGAACTTGCCACGAAATGGGCGGTTTCTTCTTCTTCTGCTCGCATTCACTGAACCGTGGGATGAACGAATAAGGATCACAGAGAGGACCAAACGAGAAATGATGATTAAATGAATACCTGATAGTTATCATTGATCCCGTGGATGATCGGCGCAGAAAGGTGAACAACAATTGGATAAGTGAATGAGTAACATGTCGGGTTGACTATGAAGAAGGCTTAGGTTCATAGGTTTTTGGCGGAAAGATTAGGTTACAGGATTTTGTATTCCTGGAAGTGAAGCTTAACAGCATTTGGTACGGTGACAACCCGTACATGCGTGGAACATGGAGCGCGGTTCACCAAAACCCTCATGGAGCAGGGCAGTGGGGGGAACTATGCGGGAAAACCCGAGGTTAACTGCAACCGGTAATCATCTCGAATCTTCAGCAAAATTATTATTGAAACGAAATGGACAGATGGTATATCTTAAGTGATCAGTTTTTATCTTCGTTTGTCTAGCCGACTGATTATAAGCTACCGGTTGACACCTAACCACTTCCGATGTCCACTATAATCGCAATCAGCCATCGTACTGGAATGAGGTTGACTGCGACTAGTCTGTTCTCAAAAGCACTGTGCTGTTAACAGATCCATATGCCTCACATAAGACGATTTGTCTCGTCTGAATTAGACCAAGTCCACTTGAAGCTCTGCCCCCAGATGTCACGACAATCTTATGCTTTTCATGGGGATGGCTATCATTCCAATACCTGAGACAGGACCTGACGACATGAGGACCGATCCAAGGGGATCGTTCAAACACCCACAAACAGACGACCGATTTTTCCGAGGTGTTGTCCTTGTCCGTTTTACTTCGTGTCCGTCAGCCTACTAATGTTCACATTAGCCATGCAGCCCCGTTGAAACCCAGAGAAACTCCCTGGGTCACCTTAAACTGGGTTCGAGACAGGCCAAAATGTTGCTGATTTATTTAAAGTGAAGAGGACATACTACTACTGACCAGAAAGCACTATCCGACTGTCTGTGTTTAGAGGGCGCTGTTGCAAACCGTATTGCTTCTGTGGTATTGATACTGTTTTCCTCTATCCCCTTGGGACACCTTAAATTGACATCGAGTTAAACGAAAGTGATGACAAAACCAAGAAGACTGCTACCCACTAAAATCTAAATCATTCATTCACCTGTTAACGGTCATAGACCTGACCAGAAGGTACCGTGGATTTGCGCCACCGGTCACCTCAATAGAGACGCTGAAAATCCAAGAACATATCAGAAAAGATATAATTAGATAAAAATAACCAAGACCTGACACAGAGGATGAGGTAGATGCATCACTGACTGCAACAAGTTGGCATCCCGGACAGCGTTTCTGACTGATTCGAGTGATCACGAGGTCCCCAACCGGGATAGATCAACACTAGGCTCGAAGTGGTGAGTTTGGTAGACCGGAAACGCTTATGAAAGAGTTGACGGAGGTGGAAGAGAGATTATAGTACCGCCCCACGAAAAGTCAAACCATCCAATCAGAAGCCGAGGTCAGCCTGATCGAATCCAAGACCGACGACACTGTGCAGGAGTTGCTTGGTCGTCAGTACAATTCACAACACATTCATGTCAGCCATTTTGATGGTATCTGCGACTAAGCGCTACTGCACAGTTCTGGTCCCTTGGCTTATTATCTTAACCTTTATTACATCAATTTCGTAACCTATATCTATTATGTATTCAGTGAGTACAATATCCCTAATGTTCAAGTTGCCTTCTGCATGCTATCCTGGGGTTCGTTCGATACCCACTAGTTCTAGTTGAATTATCTTACAGCCTGCATTACACAAACACGTGAACAACCGTTGCACCTTATTCCATAGGCATAGCTACTAGTTCTCTTGAGGCACATCAAGCCTCCTTTTAATAATAAAAAATTTAATTCATACTTTGTTTGAAACCCCACAAGTAGCTTCCGACGTCATTTGCCTGAACAGGATAACGACTGTGTCTTTCCATTCTTTTGAAATCGCCTATACTAGATTGAGTATTGTCTTTAAAAGCCGTCTCGGGAATTGCCCCGGGTAACAGTTGTTCATTAGTGTAACCGCAAATCTTCGTGATCACCTGCGTCGGCACATATATTTGACCATGTGAAACATTGAACTTGCGTCGATAGCTTTAAACTGTTAACCATAGGCTGACTCGCCGTTAATGATGATGTAGACGACTGTGGCCTCGCAGCAGACGGTGGGTCTGTTGCACTATCCTATCATATAGATCAAACAATCCTAGCAAAGCCTGTTGGTAATTGCATGACTCTACTCCCATTGCCCATCTGACGGTGGGGTCGATTCGATCTGCATATTGCAAAACTCTATGCACCCGGTTACACTTTATAGTTCTGAAATTGTCACATACACAATACCACCAAATAGTCATTGGTTCGATGCTTTCTATTCAAAGTCTGCAATAGAGAAATCCGTCGACCCTGGGTTGACTCCATTAGCGGGTCGAGGGTAGTCTTCTCAAAACCAATTGACTCTTCGGTGACCCTAGCCTACTGACTGCAACGACTCCATTTTATTCTGGTATTTCACATACAGTGGTCTACCGTGCTGAGCAATTCAAGCGTAAGACTGGCCAGTGTACACTTTGCCTATAGCCATGCTACTGCTGACGATTGCTTACAAGTTGTTCTGGTATTATGAATTATCAATCGGTCTCAAGCGAATTCCAATCAATCGCATGTTACCATTCTGTTTCATCTCATCATCTACGCAGTAAAAACAAGCTGTTCAGACTTGATTGACTTGTGGCTAACAGGCGAACGGGTCAGTCTATGCAAATCAATTAGCCAGCTCCAAGGCATGCAACAAGCCTGGGTCAACCACCTTTGCACTAGTAAAGTCGGCCGATGTAAACTGGTTATCATATCCATATTGAACGCAATCCAAGTCAGCTGCATTACGTAATGGCAAGATAAACAAACAGCGGTTTGGCCGATATGGTGACCTGTGGGCTGTATACGAAGGCCGATCGATGAACAAGCTAAATCGTGCACCATCAAACGGATCATTTGAAACTACGGGAATTCTAGGGACGAGACTAACTTATTTCGGCCGTTTAAGGGAGGTTATCAAACAGTAGATCAAGGACCACCTACATAAACTTCGGTAGACAAACAGATTTTTAGCACTTACGACTACCTCCTATAGGTGCTATTTTACCGTTGGAAGTATGACAATCTGTCAAGCTCAGCCCTGTCAACGACCACCTTTCCAACCACTTGTTTCGTACACTCAAATTCGGGGCTTACCTCGCATACGTATGCTAAAACTGCTCATTATATGGACCACCTGTAAAAACCGCACGATCACCTAATATTTTACGAATAATACTGCCGTGAATAACAAACCGGATGAAGTCAAGCAAGTCAAAATATTGAAAAATCTGTTATATCAGTTTGTTTTCAATGGCCCAAAGAAAAAAACGTCACAAGAATGCATGAAATAAGAAAACCTCACGGGCACGTATAACCCCTTCACAAATCATGTAAGCACATAATGCATGGATCAAGTCCTCGTCGAAAGAACGCCTCGTCGCATGACCACATTCCAGATGGACAATCCGGTTGCAAATGAGCAGTCGTCCTGGACCCAAACAGACGTAACCAGCGAAAGCACTGCATTTTTTGCTCCGTCTCGTCACGCTGTGCAAAGCCAGGCGAATCCAAAGGGATTTATGGGCAGATGAGACCGATAAATGGCTCCAAGGGTTAAGGTGTGGCTCCAGTCGTTTCCTGACAGCCCAGTCCTCATATGTGAACTGCGGCATACGAGAAGAGAATCTACTCCCATTTAAGGGAATTAAACCGAAGGTTGTCTGCCTGACGCAGAACACTACAGGGTTGAAATTGACACGTATACCGGATATCTCCACAATATCCTTGCAAATACCTCTCTCAGTGGAGTATTGAAAAATGGAAAGGTCAACTATCATCAATCACGAGCACATTAAGCACCGTTCAAGTTGGAGGGAGACTCGTTTCTCTTAGATAGCAGAAATGGTCTTTAAGGACGAGCTGTCCCATATTGGTGGGTGCGATGGGTGGAAGTGGTACCAGCGTCAGTTTTGAGAGGGTAAGTTGTACTGTGGCAAGTAGATCAATGACAGGTGCACATCTATGGTTTGAGAGCGTACTTATGGCGACGGATATGAGCGAGTTAGCTACACTGAGAAGAAAAAGAAGAAAAGGCGCACTATTAAGTGAACGCACTGCTACTCACTACGTCAGAGCACACCATTTCAGCAAAACAGTACCCACAAAAAGATAGGTGCAGCGTCTCGAAGATATGCGTCTTTATTCGTGGAATACCTGTATTACATTGGCCAGACTGTAGTCCAACTTAAACTCGACAGAAAATCCCTATTGAATGCTCCCGTGACAAGCATACAAAACGTCAAGACCTATAACTTCACAGTGAAATTGAAGGGTGTATAAAGGCTAGAATGGCACAAGTTAAGTCCAACTCCTAACTTACTCGTCAGCAGTGTGCGAAACATAGAACTTCAGTTTTGAAGTCGGACAGAAGAAATAAGTAATCAGAGTTTTAGTCAACAGAATACACACCAGAGCAAACACAACTTTGGCACGAAAAATAAACGGGTTTCAAACAAATGTTCTGACCTCATGAGAAGAAACGCGTAGCAAACAAGCTCGTTTTCGGTGTTTCATCATCAGGCTAAATACAACACATTTATATGGGTTCGATGGGGTGGTAGATAACATATCACTGAGGCGAGAGATGCCAGTCAATAGTTTCTGTCATGAGACTTAGTTACATAACACTGATCACGTGAGTTGTACGAAGTCTGCGAGAGGCGTCATATCTATGCGATCATTCTATCCTGGATTTTTGTACACGGCCATGGAAATAGTTTTGTACCACTAAGACAAAAGAGGAACCTAATCCGATGTCTGATAGACAGGGCCACAAAAATATGCTCGAGCGACAGCATTGAAGAGGAAAGACAGTTTATATTTAATACACTCGTTGAAAATGGCTATCCGGAGGAGTTTATTCATAAAAATATGCTAATAAGCGCTAAGATAGACGAACCACAAAAGTCTGCTCATATTTCCTTGCCCTTCAAGGGTGATGGTGTCGCTGAAACCATAACCAAGAAGCTTAATATAGCAATCAATAAGACATATTTCGCAGCTCAACTACGCGTTCAGTTTACTTCCACACCAGTATTGCGCTCCCAGTTGAAAGATATATTGCCTGTTCATGCCGCCTCTTTTTATGTTTACCGTTTCGTTTGTTCCTGTGGAACAAGCTACATAGGCCGCACAACACGGCGATTATCCGAACGCATTCGGGAGCACCAACCGATGTGGCTGACGCGAGGATCGATAAGGCCCTGTTCGTCTGCGGTCGCTACGCATTTGATCGAGTCAAACCACCTGATCAATCAGACCGATTCGTTCAAGCCAATCTATCGAATACGTGGGATACAATCGAAACAGGTCAAAGGTCGTATACTGTCAATTGCAGAGGCCATCGCAATTCGACTACACTCACCACCACTGTGCGCTCAAAAACGGCTAGTCAAAACATTGAACCTTCCATGGCCGTGTACGCAAACCCAGGATAGAATAATCGCATAGATGTGACGCATCTCTCGCAGACTTCGTACAACTCACGTGATCAGTGTTATGTAACTAAGTCTCATGACAGAAACTATTGACTGGCATCTCTCGCCTCAGTGATATGTTATCTACCACCCCATCGAACCCATATAAATGTGTTGTATTTAGCCTGATGATGAAACACCGAAAACGAGCTTGTTTGCTACGCGTTTCTTCTCATGACTAAACCGGGCATATTCAAAGTATTGAAAGAAACCAAAGACCCCACCGTTGTGACCTCAGTTAGTTTGGCAAAAAACGTGCACACTCTACGAGATGATATAGTGGTAAAAGTAGCTGTGAGATGCAATAAAATTCGCCAGGCAATAACTCATGTAGTCTGCTGTTTTTGGATTCAGTTTCCAAATGCTCGTTGGTTTGGGGGTCCACCACGAAACGTACGACCGGAAGGTATTTAAAAGGACGCAAAAATGATCGTCGAAAGCGTCTGAACAAATCAAGTTGTACAAAAGCAGAAAGTCATCAAAACACGAGTGCACTCGCCTCGGCCTCTTCCAGTTGTACTGGAAAGCCCATCGGCCGTTGGAAGTCGGTTTCTTTAACGTGCACCGATCTAAGTGTTGAGCGGCTGGTGAGCAAGCGCTTGTAAATGGAACGAAAGGGAGAACGACCACTGATACCTAACCAGCCTACCAGGCCGGCGGTACAAAATATGTATAATCTCCGAAAAAGAACCGTTAGAGAGATGAAGTTCTGTGGAATGGCAAAGCGAAAAACCCGTTACTATGAAGGTTTATATAGCAAACCTGAGCATCGTTCAATCGAACGGTTCCCAACCCGCGAAACATCTCTTTGACTATCTGGAGAACGAAGCACAACTCTATCTTCCCCGACATCCGCTTTGACCCTTCTCACTCAATATAACACAAAAGAGAAACCAAAACCTCGCATGAGTTCTCGTCAAGATCGGGGATGCTCGCGACAAGCATCACACCCCACATCATACAAGGAGATTTAGCAGCCGCCCTCGGGGTGACCCAGTACGGCTGAGAGTCGGCGGAAGGATAACTACTAAGTCAGAAATGGGAGTCTTGAATGATCCAGCATGTCGCGTCGATAGAACGAACCATATATCCGCACGCGATCATCACACTTTTGGCCAGCTTGAAATCAGACATCACCGACCTGAAACATTCTGAAACAAATTCTGGGGCATCAAAAATCAATCGTATGAGTACACGATCACAAGACCAGCCAAACAGGTTCGTAACCAGTAGACTTTAGAAGCATCCTTTAGAAGATACTTTCGTGATGTATACTGACGTATATATTGCTCTCATGAATTAGTGGAATGTAAGCCATCGAAACCATTTTGCGTAGCGGAGGACATGAACTCATCGACACGGAACGGTCCCTCTGGTTACTAATTCAGACCATAACAGCAGTTCACAGAACAGAACGCACGGCAGTGCATCAACAACACTGTCGAGGAAAGCCCTCATTTGCACGTGCGTTCAGCACCATTTTAATCACAGTTCATATAGTTTCGGCCACCCTCGGGAATATTAACCACGGGACAAGTTACGCCAACATAGTAATAAACACTTGGAGTGAGAGTGTGTAGGGAGAGTGAAGTGAGCTCAACAACTAAGAGCTAGCCGGTCAACTCTGTTGCAGATTTTTGTTAGGGTATGGGGATAGCTTTACTGGGCAAGCTGTGACTGCGTTATTAACTATAAAAATGAACCTCGCATGAATCGATGTGAGTCGCCTTGAGAGTGCTTTCTGTGGCTTTGTCGTCAAGTCGTCTTTAGTCTCACTTTTGAGCCAGCTCCAGGAACTGCCTAGATTTGTAATCCGGATCACATACCTGGTCTATAAAATTAGTTCACGGTCAGTAAAAACGCCAATGGGTCAATCGCGTGAGTAAGGCAGCAAACAAGGTGTGGTATATGTATCATCGTCTTCCACGAGCAAATGTGGTGATTGATAAAATACTACCATCCCGATGAGATACTGAAAAATGACGGGAAAAAAATCTACTCATATAGCCTATGGTCGCTTGACTATATGAAGATAGTCAGTCGGGAGGACAGCGAAAATTATTGCATCCATCTAGGGCGTACGGCCCAATGAGAAAGCCAATGCACGCCACACGGTCAAATCCACATCGACAATAAGGCCAGCAGCCATAGAAATATAGTGGACGTCCATCGCTTGAACTACGAAGTGGGACCTGATGTTTAGTTTCGCTTCCTCACAGTAACAATAATAATCAAGTGGTCTATTTGTGGTCTATTAACCTCGGTTACTGACCTATGTCGTTCATTGCTGTCAACAGCATAATTTCCGACGGAAAAGGTGGCGGAACCTGTCGGCAATCTGGGGCCTACGTGCTGATATCATCGAGAAGCTTCAGACCGGAAAAGCTCCTCACCAAAAACGGATTAGCATAATTTTGAAACGGTACCAAAGTACCGATGGGCCAAACTAGACAATTTGGAGGCCCTACGGCCCTTAGAATTCGGCCTCAAGAAATGTACTGTAGGTACAGAGAAGTCAATGACTCTATATGATAAGCTGGATAGCAGTGAGTCCCTAGAAACATCTGAATTGTGCCTCGGTAGGCGGAACAAAAAGCAAAGGCGTCGCAATATGGAACGGTATGTTGCTCCAAAAACAGTTGAAAAATTAGGAAAACATCAGTCCGAAATGGGTCGATAAACAGGGGCGCATGAGAAACCTCATGTAGAGATAAAGTGTGTTGGCAACAGAATTGTTGATTGTCACTCGGGATTGACAACACGCATAAGCGCCACAACCCGAAACTCGAGGGAAAAAGTGAACATGCGAAACACATTCGTTGAACAGTGAAAAGGTAGAGCCGGTCGTACCGGTCCCTGTCCGAACATCAGGATGAATAATCTAAAGCCAATAACAATGGTAATGGGCGCTGTGGCGGGATAACGAAGTCTGAACGTGAACTAGACAAAGTAAGTTATACTGCATTTGAAATGTTGGACTGCGAGAAGTGCACAAATTAATGGCCGGAATTGTGTTTCTGTAGAACTAGTGGAATATGCGCCCCGAATAATCAGTCCCCTGTGTCTACGCGCTAGCCTCAGCCACAGGAGCCACTCGGGCACCATTAATGGCCGGTTCCGGCGCTGGCTGAACGGCTGATTCGTTCGTGTCTTCTATTAGGTCTTCATTTGGCTGACGACGGACTGTGTTGAACGGACGTGGATTGCGATTGCGTCTGGCGAAACGACGATTACGAGGAACACCACCATTCCACTGGTTTGGTCCAACGACCCCAGCAGGTCCGCTGCTGGCTGGGCCTCTCTTGCTGTTAGTGTCGGCCGGAGGTTCTGCAAATTCCTGTGCTCGAGTTCCAGAAACGGGAGCGCCAGTGGTACTCCCAACACCACTGGTAAAGCTGCGGACACGCTGGCGGCGACGTTCACGGCCACGTTGACGAGGAGCTGAAGGTTCATTAGGATTTGATGTAATTGGTGTACTTTTCCGACCACCGTTCACACCATCAGCCGACTCAACAGGTTCATCAGATCTGTCTCGAGAAGAGGTCAGTGGTCTTCGAGGGCCCCGTGGTGAGCTTCGATCCGTTGTGGTCCCGTAGATCTCAGAACGAAGCTGATGTTGATCTTCCAAACCCAGACTTTTTATCACCGTATCTAACCGAGACCGAAAGCTGACCAATGCCTCCAGAGGTATGCCAATCACATTCCTATGAAGGTCAGTGACCTGAGAAATATGCAATCGTTTACCCCAGCGTGTGTCACGCAGGTCGAAGAAAAAACGTCGTCCACCAGAGGCACTGTAAAGAGACCTCACCTCTGGAAGCTCGTGAACTGAACGATAGCGAGTCACCACATCGGCTAAAACAGAGCAGAAAGTGGAACACTCAACAACTCGGCAAAATTGGATCCGCATGTACATAAATAGATTGAGAGGCTAAGAGGAAGTTTATGTTCAAATAGCATTGGCCTTCTCACTTGCTATCTGTCAGTTCCACTATAACCAAATCTTGGGCACAGTAGGGGGAGATCGACAGACGGAACAGGGGACACGTGTAGCAGACAGAAACTACATAAATCAAGAGTAGCAAAAACCCAAACTTGTTGGCGATTAGCCTCATAAACAGTATTGTCTATGTAAACGATAGGTTACACTTGGGGGAAAAAAGTAGATTTAAGAAACAATAAATCCAGCCTTCAGGATACCTTACACTTTATCGGCCTGGTCTCAGATAGGAACGCTGGACATAACGTAAGTTTTCTCAGTGATGAGGATATTAGTATCATTCATGATTGTGTAACTAAAGAGCGTAGAACTTCTCCAGAGGGAATGAGTAGATTAATTTGGTCATGCCTGTGTAAGGTGCAATTTCTGTTCGATGGAGTTCATCAGTGTAGACAGGTAGACGGGGTTCTGATGGGCAGCTCATTAGCGCCCAGGTTACTGAATATAAGCGTAAACAAGTTAGGAAAGCAGGCATTAAATGGAGTATAACAAATTCCACTTTCTAGAAGACATACTACCTTTTTCTTTAGTGCATCCAAAGATATGCATCAACTGCGTGCTAAACTGAATTTTCCACATAAATATTTGGATTATGTTCGGAAACCAGACAAACGGCTTTCCTGGATATCATACTGACTGGAAAAGATGATTAATTATCTAGAAGTATGTACAGCAAAAGAACTTGATCGGATGAGCGTCGGGGAATTTCACACAATCGCATACGATTCATAATTGACACGAGTTCGTCTGACGCTTAAACCACCGAATCGGCGCACAACGTCCAAACAAACCAACCTCAGCCCGTCGAGTAGTACTAGTGAATTATTTACTAAGATACTGGCAATGGAACGAAACTGGAAGTTGCAGTCAGACAACCAGACGAGGGAATGCAAATCATAACAACGACGATACGCCCCAATGACACGAACTAGCCAATGAAAGGCATCCAAACCGAACCAATCACTGAGCAAGTTGCGGACCGGAAACACTAATTCCTATTTTAGTCAGCGGAACTCTCTATTACCCAATTCCTGCAAACGATGGCTAACAAAAGCATTATATATTATGCGCCAAACTGCTACGTCTGGCAGGACAGAACGAGACGATCAACTTCCATGCGGTTATCCCATGTGCATTCACAGTAAAAGAAACACCGGGTCTGGTAATCCGAACCCTGCTATCGCAAGCGTACCAAGTAAAAATGTTTAGCTCTACTTACCTCTCCAAAAGCGATGCAGGTAAAAGGGGGCAATGTGGAATTAAGTCACCATTGAATGTGCCCACTAGTAAAGAAGCACTAAGCTTGAGTTTCGTTCTTATCAGGAGCATGTGAGTGGCACAACGACTGGGATTTACGCTCCGGCCAATCTGTCAAGAAGCAACCGCGTTGACTTGTGCACCACTGACCTCACACTAGGCGCAATTGAACTGCCATGTCTGAACGATCAGCCACGTTTGGTCGAGTAATTCCCAGGTCGCCAGATCACCTCGAGGGAATAAACAGCATCCGCCTTGCCTACTCCGACCGATGGTCCTACAATTAAGACTTTCCATCAAGTTGAAGAACGACGTTTTGATTACTAAGTGGTAGTGAACTTCTGTTGATATAAATCGAACATCATCCACAGTTGATTGCAGTTTTCGCAGTTTCAGACTTTTCACAGTCTTTTTCGAAAGGAGGCACCAGATTCGAAGTTAGCTCTTGTTAGTAGTGTATACCCTTACCATGCCCGGGATACGAACTCCGTCGACATGCTAACAAAAATGAATCTCACGTCCAGTGATTTTCTTCGAAATGCGCTGGCTAAATGTCCACGTGAATTCGAAAGTTCCAAGAGAATTTGGATGATGCCCAGTTTATATCTACTAAAATCAATAACCACCTATCGCGAATGTCCCCGGCTGCAAATAGGCTTTACATTAGCCATTGATTTTTATAAGGTAAGCGTAGTGTTTTTTTTTTCATTAAAGCAGATGACAGAATGTTTAGGTAGATCAATCGGATACGACCAAATGTCAGAAGAAAGTTAAAACGTAACCATCCGAACAGCCCAGTCATTAATAGGAGGCTTAATTTTGAAACAATGAATCCTCTGAACGAATTTGAAAAAGTCGATTAACGAAACGCACTTCACGCTAGTTACTACAGTGAAAATGAGATAATGGAATTAGACTGAACCGATAGAAAAAAGAGGTGAATACGGTGGGTTTGGTGATTACAATCCCAGATAAGACACTGTCCAGGAAAGACTACCTCTCCCAATCGATGCAGACAGACATTTCGACCATAACGTTTCGTCCACAACTGTACACATTTGGGTGTGCGTTGCTTAACATTAAGAGAACTGGGGAAACATCCACTTGCTTAGACTAAGTAGCTCTTAATCAAACTGTGAACAAAACGTCGCTCTTAATCGCACATACATAGTAGCACATTTATGTTTTACGTAGTAGCACCAGGTTTATGTTCTGTATCAGAAGTCACTAACACTCGTCAGTTCATTTATGAAGTACTAGTAACAGGTACCAGAATGACACTCTTTTAACAGCTGAAAGCTCAGAAAGTAAATTATCAATCAACCCCTAATATAATTTCTAGATACCACTACAAACAACGAAAGCTGTACTGTACGTGTAAACAGCGGCAGGAATATTTATTAGTTTTTAATTTGTGCAACTACAAATGGCGAGTACGTACGAGTCTGCTATGTGATGGTAAACTGTACGATTTTTCAAGTTCAATCATGTGACAGGCACATGAATTGCAATGCTGGACTGAGAACAAGCATGCGTCGGTGAGCGCAAATCGACAAAGCAGAAATACATTTCCCTAACGGATTGTTCCATCACGATAGTTTTTTTCACCAAACGATGGATAATACAATACAAGGAACTAAACAGATTTACAAATCACTAAACGACTAATCAAAAACGTAAGCCTTTTCCCGCAGAATCTGAAGCACGTCATGACTTGCTTTGAGGTTTATCGCGTCATTCGTGTACTCTGACAAGGCGTATTGTAGCCAAGCTGTGAAAACATTAAGCGTCACTTGGCACTTCTCGGTTTTGTGGCCTCGTTACTGAGCCGTGTTGTTCCATGTCCTAGTTGACCATTTTATTCATGATGAAAGCAACTTGTTGCGCTGTCGAGATTGAGGTGAGCAGCCCGTTCAGAAATGTTGTCTAGATTGAAGTGCTTTGTTCTGTGGAAACATGCTTCCGTCCAGAAAAACGATACATCCAGGATGCGAAGGTTGTTCGGTTTAGGTCGACACAAAACATTCGCATCATACGGGTTTTAGTTAGGTGATTACGAACTAGGATAACATG
>LOND01000598.1:29976-50375 GCA_014220965.1 Paragonimus kellicotti | reverse complement strand
TCCACAAGCTCCGTCGTGTCGGAGAGGTTTCACATATGTTAATTCATTGCTTACCGCGTCGTACTCTAATTACATGTGCCAACGGTCTGTTGTTGAGACTTCCACCGTTAAGTGGTTGTGATGAGTAAAATAATTCGGGTTAAAAGAAATGAATGTTAAATATCCGGATTCCGATGCACGCAACACAGGAAACTGACCAAATGGTTCTTAGCAAACAGCAAATCCTAATCATTCATCGAAAATACTGAAAACAAGTTCCCCTTGCAATTGTAAACGGCCAACCAAATAAAAGGAACGACTAACTTTCGGAAAATCTCCGTTTACTAATATGTGGTTGTTAAAGTGAGAAGACATCAACACGAGTGGTACGATGATGGTGATCCAAAGGATCAAGTCAGCATATAAATACGCTGAGAAGACCGTCAAGAACCAAAGGACCGCTCCTGGATTATCCAACACGTGATACAGACGAAAAGGATTCTGTGGGCTGACCAGATCATGATAGATAATCCAATCTGTCGACTGCCGGTTCGACAAAATCTGTATGTGCGATTAGGCTTAGCATTGACACAATTGAAGGACATATATCGATAGTATAGATAAATCGAGTGAATGGCCTCTACGTAGGTAAACTCCACGCCTTGCTTTGCAAGAGAGATACTTCGTCAAGTTGGTCCTCCTATGCAAGTGACTAAACCACCAACACCGTCTTCAGTTTCACTACGTTATTCAGTCTCCTATGAACGTCACCAAATTTTCCGTTAGTCGTTAAGTAGAAGCCTTCTGATACTTAGGTCGACCACGCAGAATAATCCGCTTTGTTATTCAACACCAGATTTCACAAAGCAGACACGAACGCAGGGTCTTCATGCAATACTGTGGCTCAGCTACAATATTGGTAGTCATGGATCACTGAGTCTTTCGTGCTAAAGTGCGCTTGTCCTTTGTTCTCTGGCAGTTTTGTTGCGAAGGTTCGTCCTTTGACAATCGGCGCCTCTTGGCGATTCCATGGCGTGCATGTTTGCACTAGTGAATGGGGTAATTGAGGGAGTATACCGGTTTTTCATGTCACAAGTTAAACATCACAAATACTTGAGCGCATAGCTGCAATTTACATTGAAGTGCTAACGGAATGGGATAATAGTAACCACCCGTTCTTAATCTAAATTACTATATCGATGTGATTTAAGTGGATCGTTTCGACAGATAAACAACCCGGTAGTGGACTCGAAATTCAGAAAACAGCAGATCGACGAGAGACGCGTATCCTACGTAGCGACTTTCAATGCGCTGCCCAAGATAGCAACACGCCATTCTACCTACGACGAAAAACTGTCTGCCGCCTTTATTTTAATATGCAGTGACTGTCATTTTGGCTATTTGGTCCTGAAATCTCGGCATCACAAAATTACGCTCTGTCCGGCAAATCGATCGATGAACGTTCGTCTAAGCTGTCTTGTTCGTTTAAGTTAAAAAACGAAAAGCCAATCCCCTGCGTAGTACAGCTCGGTCATCTTAACTTGAGCAAGGTTGTTTTACGGTACACACCAACAAATACCACTATGATAAGTGTGATAATTATTTGGGTACACCAAGCAAAAATGGCACACCAGGGATTGGAATCTGCACCACGTGCTTACAGTTTTCAAACAAGCATCGTTTTGAACAAGAGGTGGGAGTCCCACCACTGAGGAGACTAAGTTTCCATCACAAGCGATGTGGAGCTAAAGGACTAAACGTCCGAGTTTTCAGAAACTCCAGTAATAAAAACTGACGTCAGGCGATCCCCATCAGACTGAACTGACCGCTCGTCCTTTGAGCCCGAGCTGGTAACACACCCTTGAGCCACCATGACGAGCCCAGCCGGCGACAGCAGTAAGTGACCTTACCACAGTGCGCCGATTCCAGCGAAAATTCTGTTGGCCAATCGCTGCCAATTATCAATGAAGAGCATGCGTTTCAGCAGTGATTCAGTCTTTCCTGTCAAACACGTCTAAATACACAGGTTGAGCACCATTCACAGGTGGAGTATTCCTATAGACTTTTCGGCTAGCCCCTTTTAAAAGAGTAATACACTCCAGTTTCACTCTTCTGAATGATCGTCAGGAGCGCATATCCATGCGACCACCGAGATTTGAACTCCGGTCACACTTTCATAAAGCAATCGCGCTGAAAACTGCGCTATCGAGCGAATCGGCATATGCAACCGCCCAATCACGTCCGCTTGTGAGTAGTGTCTAAGTTTAACGAGTTCTGATAATTCAACTTGGAGAGAACTAGTCGAGGTCATCGATTAGAGTTATCAGGACAAATACTCTTCCCGAAGCGATCAGGCGATCTGAGCACTACTCACAGGCAAATGTGGCCGAGTGTTTGCGTATGGTGATTCGGTTGAACCAAACGTGTGATCAGTGACGAAGCGGTTCGGAGCTCACATCCCCGCCGTCGTGAGGATTTACACTAATAACGACCTCCAACTAGAGCGAGTTTAGTGTACAGTGCTTCTTTTCGGAAAGGGTTGGCCGAAAAGTTTGTAAGAATGAAATCGTCGCGATCAGCTGTGAGGACTGTTCAACTTACATCAACCAAACACACTACCACTTACTACACCCGAATAAAACAGTTCATCTTGCCACATTTTTTTCTAATCCCTCTCCGATACATGCACACAACCAGGTGTGCTGCTACCTAAATGGAGACAACCTTTGACTATCAGTCTTATAACAAGACTAGTAAGATATACCTTTGGAAAAGATTATATAACAGAGTACGCAAGTCACGTCCTGATATTGTGCCCTAGTTAAGCGGCACATCAATCAGAAGTTGTGTTGACCAAAGAATATCCAGCGAAACAAACTGTTGTAACTATATAGTAGCAGTGGAAAATAATGAAGTATGAACCGCACAGTTCAGTATGCATTAAAATCCTACTCACGAATACGCCACATTGGGAAAACATTTTACATCACATCATCGAAATCACACATTAAAGACAGAGGGTAGCTTACCCAAAAATGCCGAGAGTTGTGCCATTAGACTTTCGTGAAGCTCGAGGATACCGCGCGACTCCCACGGATGCCGCCTTCTATTACTCGAACCTCCATTGTTCTCAACTGGTTGTTCACCTGAAGAATTTGTCATGGGCCTTGTTTCTGATGGGGCTGATACGATCCATCTTCGTGATGGATCAGCTTGAACCACCTTCTCTTGTTCCTCAGAGCCGTTAGCGGTGCGTTTCGGGTTTGGGTCTTTTGCCGAGACTTCCACCACACACCCGGTCGCTTCACATACAATTCGGATAGGTTTCAGTTTGCTCAACTGGAACAGCTTAGGTTGCACTTTTAATGGATTCTTCTTAGGCGGAGAATTCTCTTCCGAAGTGGCATCCTCAGGGGGAGACTTGGCATCACCAGAGGCTCTTGCAGGACTGGACGCTTGCGGATCGGTAGTTGTTTCAGGCGAACCAAAAACTACGTCACTTTCCTCGTAACTATCGGCTGGGATTGCTTCTTCTGGCACTGCACATGTGAGTAAGTGATTCAATAGCGTATCACAGACTGAAACAGGAAGTCCAATGGATTGGCTGCTCCGTACAAAATCGCGCACAGTTACCCATGGCTGAGGGATAGATTTGCCAGCTGCCGCATTCGTGTTGCCGTTGATTGCAGGTCCTTCCCGAACCTCTAAGAGATAAGCTTCATAACGAGGATCTGAACGGCGATTTCGTACAAATTGTCTCAAAAGTGGCCTGTTGATTTCATTGAGTGGTATTCTAGGCGGCAGGGGCCGACGACCAGGATTTCGACTTGAACGTACAGCTGGTGGGCGTACAAACATTGTTTAAGATGATTTGCCGTTAATTCCCTCGTAAAACGAAGTCTGACAAACTGCCACAAAATTTTCAGACAGCAAACGGAACACACGGAACGTAGGAAACGAAACCGTAGCCCAAAATATAGATAACAGTGGATTCGTGAGGAACGACAGGACGGAAAAATATGCCAAGACAAACACGCGAATAGTCAAATAGCACTAGCGATGAGAGAAGATCCTGTGAGCGAGATCGCAGCAACGCAATTTGAACGATTGATTGAACGCAATTCAAACCACCAAGTCGGCACTGCCCGCGCGATCGATAGCACGGCGCTTACTGCATTGACTCATTAGCTATTTGCTGCCTAAACAGACGCGTCGTCCTTTGGCGTGGCATACGATCGAGATACGGACACGCGTATGATGAACATACGCAAGCAGTAAGTTTAACCAAAACTGTAACGTGCGTGCGTTCAAGGCGTGCGCATAGAACCGTGCTGTGGTATGTGTGCATGCAGACATGTTTGTCTCGCTGTTTAGTGCGTGCCTCACTGAGAGACCACACGACCTTGAAGTGCGTAAGGTATCCGACGCAAGGTCGTGGGGAGAAAAACTAGGGCTTCGGCAAGTGTACAATGCGATTGAAAGGGTCTATTTTTGCACGTGGTTGTAAACGCTAATGGCATCCCAACATGTCTGTGCCAATGGTCGACACGCGCACGGGCCCTCTCGTTAGTAGATGAGCCTCGGATATGTTCCGTTTTTCAGTCATAATCCACTCAACAATGACTTCCGCCTCAATCCGGCCTTCAGCCACGCAGCCGTTGCGTGTGAATCAGTCTGGATAACCTCAGTTAAAGCTTAATTTTGGCTGACTCATAAATACATGACAGGTTTGTAGAATTAAAATGTTGCTCGGTCTACTTGCTCACAATCTCACACTGCACGAACTGTTTTGTCATCGTTCGAGCTCATCAAGTAGATTGCGCGACGCAAACAGGCCACATTTGGATGGGACTTTGGTTTGCCCATTCCTATTCGGTCACTCGGGCCGACCATCTACGTTTAACAGCCATGTAAACTAATTTTACATTGCAAGGTAATACTCATGAGTTTGATAACAGTTGTCGCAGTGGTCCCAATTACTGAATGGCCATGGGCTGCGACTAAGACCCATGACTTATCAGTGAAGGTCAAGGGTAGTCGATGTAGGATCAAGGACGATTAGTAGGGGGCCAAAGTCGGTCGGGCAGTTCCTGACATAAGTTCCAGAACGGTCGATGCTAGGAGTTTTTACGATTAATTTGCATCTGGATCGTGTAATCCGCCAGGGTGGTTATGAGCAACCTTTTGCATCAACTTAGCAGAAATATGTAAATCGGAATACCTAGAAGGAGTTAAGTGCTGTGTGAAATTTATTTTAAGGTTAGTTTTGCGTCGTCGGTTGACATCGACTAGTTGGCTGGGACCTGATATGTTAAAAAGCGGCCTCCCATGCTTTTACATACGTATTAGCTAGTTGGAGCGATTTGTTATCGCTACTATTCAACTTTCAGTGCAGATCAATTAAGTGATCTTTGCTAAATGCTGTTCTACCAACTCACCATTTCAATTGATTTAGACTGCCATAGGGACAAATAACACCTAGGATTCGATGATGGGTTAGAATGTGTAGGGCGGACTGCTGAGTTCAGAATTCGTCAGGGGATGTTATACACAGAACTACACAACTGTGATTCTGCCAAGACATGAGTGAAATCCGGTCAACGAGAAGTGTTGGACTGAATCGCACCGTCGGTGGCTAGAGTAACGGGGCTCATTGCAACGATGTATGTTATCAATACTGATTGTCCGGCATAACCAAATAATGAACTCAGATAATGAACTCACCAGCGAAGAAAACCCTGTTCCGGAATGCAGGTCATCTTACAGAGAGAACGCTATCCGTGTCAAGAGGAAACCATATTGCGTATTTTGTTTGCAATTTGGCCTAACCCCTCGTAGTGTTTGTCTAGTCTGGTGGTTAGACATAAAAATAGAATAACTGTGGGTGGAAATGAGTAACTGAGGTATTAACAGTGCCCAGCAAAGACGGTTGACGACGGGAAACCAGAATACATAAGTAAAATGCGACGAATAAGAAGCGAGAATCCTTTTCATGTCAGGTTTGAGTCGGATAACACAGCATGATCATTTATGTTATCCACGAGTGAACAATGGGCAGGTGTCGTATGTGTTGTCTAAATGATGGGGATAAAACTGTTTGTCTATTGTCCAATAGTGCACTTAAAACTCATTTATCCCGGGATTTCGAATGCTCATGAAATTATCTTGAACGCAAGAGGGTAAAGGAATACTCGCACTTGTCCCACACATTTCGATCGTTTTCCTCGTTCAACAATGAAAATAACCGACTGATTGTTTTCTTAGATAAGACCTTACTCGCATGGTCAACAAAACCAGACCACCTGATAGTGGTGTTTGTTGAAGTAGGTGGCAACGGATGCCACACGGTGGACAGTGTCATTTACGAATAACTACGATAATCCATACAAACAGGAGACAATACGATTTTCTTATAGGTACTGAAATCGCATATTGCCCAAACCCTTGAAAGCTCTGTTAGAAATGACAAAACTGCATCGCGTGTCAGTTGGAGCCACAGCACTCATTGTTAATTCTAGATGAGACCCAATTGTGAAAAGTCAGGGCTTCGGCTGGATTCGAACCAGCGACAGAAACACCATGCCTGAACGCGGCAAGCGCTCTACCAGCTGAGTTTGTTAATCACATGTATCAGTTGACCCATATAACAAGCTGGGTTTGTCCATAATCCTAAACAGTCAGGGTTTACTTACTGAGGGTGGTAACGGCGATGTAACACGTGATACGTAACAACCGCACTAACAACAAGGGCAGTCGTTTAGGTCGTTGATATTTTTAGGAATCTGCGGGTCACATACGGGAACCGAACCTCAGGGGATTCATACGACTCGGTACTGCGTGCGCACCTCGTCTGAATGTGGTTTAAAACCTAAATCACATGAATCCGCAACAAACCACTGGAGTTGACGCTGAAAAATGTTACCAGTAAATTTAAGACCAGTATACAAGCCACTGAGTAACATTGACAGTGTGTATTTCATAGAGCACACCCCGACCAGTTTCCCAATACCGGCAGCTCTCTTGCTTTCATTAGACAATATACTACTCACACTACTGCTCAGTAACGAGGCACGAACATGTATTTGGATACTGGAGTAACTGCGGGAAAAATACGAGAAACACTGAGGGTGCAGTTCGGCGTGAAATGGTTCTGTGTACATCCAGGAACTTGGCATTGGTAACCATTGCGAACGTGACGTCCTGGGATCAGCGTTATATCCAAATGTGTTTGGTTGTTGTGTTGAAGTCCATACTCCATGTACTGGGTTCCCGAATCAACAATCTTTACGCCATCCGCGTTCTTCGCTCAAAACACCGGTAGAGCTCAAGATTGACCACTAGGTTCATCAGCAGTGCTGATTATCAGCGAACATTTAGGCAGTTCTGTGACCACTGGCATGGTTATAAGAGTAGGACCTTCGTCTATCCTATGTCACCACCGGATCTGTTCTCAAGATCCTGCCCGACTTCTCTAAGGAGTTGGAACAATGGATTTGATTGGCTAGTTCATGGATGGAAAGCCACCAACTGTCCGATAACAATTGGAGGTTGTTTTCTTGTAGTGATCGCAGGTTGCGGGCTGGCTGCTAACAAACGACAACACGCCATTGTCATATGTCCATCGACAGGAATGACAGGACTACAGCAGATCAGGAGTGTCCGGCTTACCATGTTGCCATTGAACCGATAATTGTCAAACAGGCCGAGCCCCCCGCGATTCCAGCACCCGGAGAACGCGCGGCGATTGACACGTATCTGTCTCACATTCCGTAACCAACTTCCTAAGTTACTGCCACCAATAAGATGGTTTGTAAGCAGAAACACAAGGAATTAGTAACGGTATCCACAGCTCTCCTTGTTCTATTTCTATTTCGTCGAGGCTATCTCTGAGTCTCAACTATTTCACTACCTGCTATTAGTCCCGCGAGTTCGTTTAGTACACTTCTTCTTGCGCTTCATGATGTAGGAAGAGGTGACCAAAGTGGCTGGTTGACTGTCAACAAAATTTTAAACATTGAGTTTCGTTTAACATTTCATTTACTCTCATCAGTCGCAAACGTAAAACATGCTAGTTATATACATCATATAGATAAGGACAAACAGGGACTAGACACGCCTACAAGCACACCAATTATGTAATCACGACCATGGCAACCCGATAGGTTGCCTCAACCACTTTTGTGCACATAACGTCGGCTGGTAAGTTCGGATGAGCATCGCTTCGCAGAAAGCTAATAACTTTGGTTTCGATTGCGCAACATATCTTGAATGAGTTTAATGGCAGCTTCGCATTCAGATAAGCCTTTCGGCTAGCCCACTTCGAAAGGAAGCACTAGACTCGAGTTTCGCTCTTATTAGAGCTCATCAGTAGTGCATATCCTTGTCTGGATCGGAGTTTGCACTCTGACCCTCGTGCTTGTGAGACTAGCGTGTTAACCACAACGCCAGCAACCTCACAATAGGCATGACCGAATGATCAAATCCGAACGCTCAACCACAACCTTGTATGAATAGTGTTCAGCTTGCCCGATCATTTCGAAAGGAGAATGAACAGAATCACTCTGTTCTATCCAATCGATAACCCCGTGATCAGGACTTCTCAGTTAGGTTGAAGTTACTGTCTTCATTGAACCAACTGAGCATGGTTTGAATCAGTAGTGAAATAACCTAAATCCCCGAACCTTCACTACTGATTTTATCATTTTATTGTTTATTGGGTCAACTTTGCGACCTGTTGTCATGAGGTGTTTCACAGCCAGTGACGTTGGATTTTGAGCAGTCAGTTCACCAAGTTGAGGCTGGTGTGTCATCTGTTGTTTCAACCACTTCGGGATGTGTTCGGCGACTCGTTGTGATAGTTGTCGATCTGTTCTGCCTATGTAAACGTCACTGCAACTGCAAGTGAACTGGTACACAACATGGGAGACAGAACAGTTTGACAAACTACTTTCGCGATTGCGGAGAACTGGTCCTCTGGTGGTTTGAAATAAGCGCAACTGCGCAGCCGCATACGTTCGAGCCAGAGCAGACTTTAATTTGTTTTATGTCGTTGGCTAGATGGTCACCTTTGAATGGCAAGAATAGGAAAACATCCTTCTTTTGAGCCGTCAGTATGGGCTCAATGCTCTTCTTCACCGTATTGTGTGCCTCAATGAATTTATCGGAGTAGCCCTGTTTGTCCTTATCTGTATGATGTATATAACTAGCATGTTTTACGTTTGCGACTGATGAGAGTAAATGAAATGTTAACATATCGCAATATATGTCTTCTTTCTGCTCTGATGAGCTGTCAGTAGAATGTTCCCCAACCATCAATGAGATCAAATGGCAGGAGGTGAGTGAACTGAATGAATCTCGTATGGCCGCAGAAAAAGTGTATCAGCGAGTTGCCCCATTACTATTAGGAGGACTGAGGAGCATCAAAGCAACGCGCGTTACAAATGTAGAAGAAAAGGAACCTGATGGAGAACATGCCTGTTGAAAAAATTATAATATTAGAATAAACATTTGAGCAATTTCCTTGGGTGTGGGATATCCATAATTACAGGCAACTGATACGACTTTAGCTCATAAGAAGCTGGGAGTCAATGGCAAACATAAGTTTGTCTGACTGACACAATGGCTACGGTTTTGTTAATTTGGACGAGATCGGAAAAGAGCTTCCCACCATGCAAAACCACCGTTTAAACGGTTTGTCAGCTCAATCGCAATATTGAATGCTTGACAGAATGCGAGGTTCGAATCGGTGATCGAGTTTTCCTTCATGTTTTCACCTAAAGTGGAGGTGCATTTTCTTCAGTGATTGATCAGAAACAAGCCAAGATGATATCAAAAGCGAGGAGTAGTTTCACCAATGAAAAGAAGCTAACCAAAGCTGGGGGAAGATTGGAAAATGGAACATGCTAAGATCAACCCCAAACAGAGAGAGACAGACAATGAATAATGGCTTAAAAGTTCTGGAACTTTTGAGAATTCTTTCCTATCGACCAAGGCCCGTGTGGTTATTGTAGATGGAACGAATATGAAATCGTTATTGGACGAAAATTATTTCAACCGCGTGGAGCCAGGACGGTTCGGATAAACCTGCTTTAGGAAATAAAACCGAGGAAAAAGATAGGCCGTTCAGTTCTCCCGTACAGTTGGTGAAGTCAAGTGGAAGGTTTTCATTTGTGTTGACTCAATGATATTGCAGCCAACAAATTTGTTTCTGTTGAAGATGCGTCAGAATTTGTCAACTAGTTATAGAAGACAAGAATATTCATAGGTATATAGTTACAGTCAAGATATCGCCAGCGTCAATTGATCAGTCGGAGTGAGACACGAGGGTACCGGTTCATATGAATACCTTCTTGGTCATCGGATGCCCCATTAACATTCAGGCAACTAATTTTCAGAGTGATGAATGTAATATTCAGCAGTGTATTCTATGGAGCCTATAGTTTTAACTGGAACGTTATTAAGATGAAACGTAGGATAGACGTTTCAGTTTAGCTGTAGAAAATAGAACAAGCTGATTGACTGCTCAACAGTCCACGGCCACAAGCAGTAGAACAGAATGGTACTGTTATATCGCAAGGTGGGTAAAGATGAGGTCCAATCATCGCGAAGAAGACTGACGACGTGGCCTCAGCGGTTACATATAAGAGGATATTGGATGAGTGTCGGGGCGCAGAGGTCTGCACACCCGCTTCAAAGAAAACGGCGGTGAAGCCATAAGCATCCTAAAACACCACTGTGGGGGAATCGTCGCTTTACTCGTCAGAAAGTGCCTGTGAAGCCTTCGTCAGAGTTTAGTCATTGGTGAACGAAGGACAACAGACCCCGAACTTGCCCTTGGTTGGACAGTGGTTTACAGTCGTAACAATTACGAACGCTGTAGGAATTATGGATATATCGGAACACGAAAGAGGCGTTATGGAATATAGAAATCGGATACTATGGCCGACCGAAACCCGCTATTCAAGTGCCGAAAGGGAATAATCCGCGACTGTTGGGATGTTCGACAAATGGAGACCATATTTTTCAGGTCAACGCTTTCACTTGGAGACGAGCAACACAACTTTGGAATGGATAATGTCAGCGGAATATCCCTGTTTAAACTACTTTCGCTATGCTTTATGGCTGCAAGCGCCATGTAGTCAAACATCAGAACGGTTCCTCAGTTACTTTACCGAAACTTATGGACGATTTCTTTAAAGGCGTTTAGGGTGAACATCAGATGACTACAGTGCAATCTCAGTAGGCAACAAGCAGCAGAGAGGATGAAGGCGGAGATCAGACAATGTAATGACCACTTTCTGGCAGAAGTCCAAACTGGCGAAAACGACAGACTCCAGGTTTGAAGACCTCCAGGGCATGTGGTCTTGTTTGAGGTTGAACCGAGTGGAAGTCCAATGCGTGCATTTCAAGAAGGAATAACAATGTCTGCTGTGTCTTATCTGTGACGCGTACGTGTATCCAGCCTTTTCAATGATTGGGTGGTCCATTGACTAAATGATATTCTCCCCGTGTGTCTGCCACCGTTTGCCTGACGTTTTCTGCAAACTTAGCGCGATGATTAAGCTTGTGCGCTGTTTTGATCACGAGCGTCATGCTGATTAGGACTTCGACCCCAGATAAGACAAACGAGAGTAATCGGATGCCCACAAAGTTGTATGTAGCATTATTGATGACGTAGGAACGCCTAGCAAGCAGGAGGACGAACCTATGAACAAGCACCAGAAATATTTTTCTTACAGTTATGGCACCAATATCTTTCATCTAGGAGGAAAGATATCAAAAGAGGTACCCAAAAACAAAAGAAGACTCCGGTCTCCTGATGACTGACAGCGGCCGCCAGCGCATCATCTTATACCGTTGAAAAACTCGCATTAATCCCCAGAGGTATGATGTAAGTCACAATAGATCTCCTTCGCGGATGAGATGACACCGTCTTTTACAGTGAGAACTGAAAAGTCAGTCAAAGATTTGAGTCCTTGTCTCTGGGTAGGGTTCCTCAAGGCAACCCCATATTCTATTGCTTCGCGGGAAATGCCCTTAAATCAAAGGCACCTGGAAGGATCCGCTAAGAAAATCCTGTTTCATTTTGTCCCACAGATCAGACTGTTGAGTCAGAGGCATTACGTGGGACAAGTCAAGTCAAACTAAGATATGCCGATGGAAGCAGAAAGCCGCTCTCTGAGCCGTGAATTGCATACACACAACTGGATCGATGCATCATCGGACGGTTGGAACGTTGCAGCACATTGGTCACGATGTCGCAGTTTTGCATGTGTGTTATAATCACGGGTCTCGGGGTGGCAGTTTGCACACGACCACATGTCATAGACACGAGTTCATCGGTTGATACAGCACGGCTGCAGCCAATCAGGAGTGCAATGATTACTTTGGTGCCATTTGATCTGACGACTGCCTGACAGTAGTGAAGGTTCGGGGATTCAGGTTATTTCAAAATTGAACACCACCCACACTTGATCGCAGCCTTCGCATTCAGATAAGCCTTTCGGCTAGCCCACTTTAAAACTGCCTGACAGGTGAAACCACACGATTCAAGTACCTGGCGAATGTTAGGTTATTGGCTCCTGTCCACCTCACACCGTATGGCTAATTGGTTTGCGTGCCGCAATTTGTAGAAGTGCTTGTAATCCGAAATAAACTGAAATCGTAAATGTATTCATAGTCTCCAGTGTTCTATCTCTGTTTCGTCAGTGTTCCTGTGGGGCCTGAGTTAGTTCATTACTTGCTTTCAGTTCAGCGATTTCCATTACGACAACCAGAACAGGCTTGCAGGTCAAGGACAGCTCTCGGAAACAGGCACTGGTTAGGATTTCTATTGGATAAGCAAGTCAGATTTAGGTGCCCGAGAGTACGGTGTTTGTTTCATAATCGTTGACCATACACGCTATTTCGTGATAGGTGAACCACATGGAGTCAGCTTCTGATTCATGTTCATGCGACCTGGTCCACTACCGTGGTGAGGATAAACGATCATACCATACTACCCGTGAGTAGTCGGGTGGGGGGCATTATCTAAATATTGCCGTAGCCGGAGGGAAATGTAACAAAGAGACTTGGAGTTCACTCCGGTAGTTTCCATGTGTAAATGTGACATTGGCAGTTGTGGCATATCGAGGGTATTGCTATATGCAAATGAGTGTTCGTGCTGGAAGTGGTGCTGAAGCATATACTCCTTACGTCGATATTCTGAATGAGTAATCTTTGTACCACCCACATTCTTAGTCCGAAATACTAAATTTCCTATCGGGCATGTTTCACACCGGAGAGAAAAAGAGTCAATTCTGTGACCAGCGAATGACTGGCTGTTTCTTTTGAGTGAATCCTACAGCCGGGTCAAGCGCGACTCCGCAGCCTGGCTGGACGTCCTCGAATCTGACGGCATTTGTACAGTCAATGAAAACAGTGGGTGCCTGTCTCACTGTGCTACTCACAAGCTGGCCACCACAAACGCCCGATACTATCTGGATGTGATCGATATTGCGATAAGAACTTGCTCAAAAAGCGGTTACCACAATTCAAGAGCCCAAAGTCGAGGATTATTTTCAAAAGTTCCAGCGCCGTTCATCCAGCGCATTTGTAGCCATATTTGTTGCCACGTTCATCGTTCTTTAGGATATGTGGCAGTATCCCAGTGGGCAGGTCACCGCAGCAACCATTAGGACAAACAGGAAGCAGCGCCAGAAACGCCCGGACTGGTCTACGTCAATGCCGTATGTATCTCGAGACCGGTAGGAGAGATGAGTGGAAAGTTTACTGTTTCCACAATGGACCAAAGAGATGAAGGCAAATGAACCAATTTACGCGGACCTCGCCGTCAACTTGCTGAACGGCTTTGCAAAATCAAGAGTGGCTGGTGTAAAATGCATGGTGAACCGACTGAAGGCGATGCTGATTGCCGGCAGCGCAAGGAGTTCTATGGTTTGCTTAAGGCTACCTTTGGTCCGTCCATTCAATCCGCTAAAACACTAGTGGATGGCTCTTCTGACGTTTCATGCACATGACATGAATACATTGGCAACGTACTGAAACTACATGTCACCATTGACTGGTTAACAACGAATAACGTGCCACAGAAGGCAGCAGAAACAGGTTTTATCTTGGCCCCGGACTTGACAGAAGTTCAACGAGAAACTGAACAACCGCGAGGCGGAAAGACTGCGGGTGAAAGTGGGTTGTCAGGAGAACTTTGTGGCCCGGTGTCCGATTTTGGAACCTGTGCTGGTTCCGTTAGATTTTTCCATCTGCAGCAGGAAAAGTCTCAATGAAGATCAACGGTGCTTTGTTTCTACTTTTATTTAAGGTTGAGAGGAGCGAAAAGAATACGGATAGTTATAGGAAAATTAATCTGCTGAGCTGTGTTGGAAAAGCTCTAGCTGGCATCCTGCTCAATTGGATTAATGCAGAACTTTTGGAGGCTAATGTTCCTGAATAACAGTGTGGATTCCTGGCAAAATCGCCGTGGGATTGACGTGTTTGCCCACCGACGGACTCAAAATAAGGACTGCCAACGCCACCATCTGTTTTATGATCGACTTGTGGACCTCAATAAAACGTCTGATTCGGTGGGCCGTGAGGCATTGTGGAAGGTGCTGGGGGAACTTCGGTGTTCAGGTAAGCATGACAGTTTAACTAATATGCTACATGCGGGTATGAAGACGAAGGTGTGATCATGTGGAGTGACCTTTGGTGATATGTGATATTGTCTCAGGCGTAAGTCAAGGTCATGCCTTAGCTCCGATTCCACTTGTTCAGGTAGAACACCGCAAAGGACAATCTGCCGCCGCATATTCGACTGTTCAGTGCTTTACGTGAATCTACCGTTCGGATGTCATGGTTCGCAGATGACAGTGATACTTGCACACAGTAAGGGAGAGCTGCAGAGAATTACTGCAGCTATGCTGATCGCGACAGTGCCTGCCAAGTTTTGTTTGGATATCAACACAGGGATTGATTCTCGGCAGAAGCAGTCAAAAAGAATTTGGAATACTATAAGTTTTACGAGTGATATGGTGACAAAGTAGCAGCCCACGAACTCGAATCCTTGACAGACAGAATGCAAACGCAGTAACCACCGAGCCACACTCATGTGTCAGGGCGTGAAGATTGAGTGTTAACCTCATGTAGCACATACATCACTAAACCAGCCGCTTTACTTGGCCGCTATCTGACTGGCCGTTAATGACCTTGATGGTTTACCTGCCTTGATTTTTATTGGCTACAATTCCCGAATATTTAGTGGTCTGTACACATCAGCACACCAATAAGTGGACGTGGTTTGCTAGCACGCGTCCCGCGCCCCTGCGTGGACTAGGGACCCTGTGTCTACTGATTCGGTGTCGCCCTACCGACTACCGAGTCTTATTGCCTTAGTCCCCATGATGCATACATTACTGACATGATAAACTTCCGTATGTACGTTTTCGCACTGCTTAATCTAATCGATTGCGATACTGCTTTGTAAGATGCCAATTACTGAGCGTTAATTCCCGTGTAATTTGTGTATCCTGTTATCTGTTAGTTCATTATGCGCGAAACCACTTTAATCTGAGTGTCTTATATGGTCTGCCTTGTTCTGTTCGAAACAAGAGATCTACGAGTGTGCTGATAAGCTGTGTAAAATCGTGGGTCACAAAATATTCTAAAGCACATAAAGTAGTTTCCTCCCTTCCACCTTCTCCAGGTGAAGGTTTCGTGCCTACATCTGGAATCAACGGCAATATAGACGATTTAAATAGTTGCACAGCCTTCTACTTACGCAACAGTCTGCCGACAGGTCTCTCGACGGACTGCGTGTTGCAAGGTCGTGTGGCAAAGACCAGCGTTTGTCACAGTCGTCTTGAAAGACTTTTCTGGAAGAACCGCAGCCCGAAGTTGAAAACCAAGCTAGTCGTTTACGGCGCAATGTTGTCTAGGCCGCCTAATCTCGGTGAAACTTGAACATTTAATCAGTGAAAATTATGGTAGCTGAGTCGCCTCTATTCGCAGTGTCTAGGTCACCGCTTAGGTTTTCGGTGGTTGGACCTGGTTCCAAATAGTGAAGTTCTTCGGTAGGCAGACGCAGACAGGACCGAACCTATGCTGACACTCAATCAGCATCGTGGCTGACGAGGGAATCCCAAAGCAGCCTCTTTACTAGTAACTAAAAACATGTGAACGACAACCCGATGATCAGAATCTACGATACCAGTGTCGTGAGCCAAGAACAAGGATGGAACAAGGGTTGCTCATCCAGGAAAACCAACACATGTTATGCGTTTCAACATGACAACAAACAAAACACTCATCTGCGTACGGTACTGGTCCCAGAACGTCACGGTTGCCACAGACGCCAATGCTCAGTTCCTGCATGTACCGAGAACCATTTCATGCGATGCTGCACTCCGATGTTTCTTCTTGTATTTTTCCTGCGGCTACTTCAATGTCAAAATCTATGCTCTTGCCCCACTACTGAACTAGTGTGGTGTGAGTAGTATAGTGCGATCGCCCCTCCTCACTACACTAGGATGTTATCCAAGTTACTCTTTGATCTTGGAAGGTTTAAGCCTCGAAACGAACCGTTTTCGAGAGTTGAGAGTTCCACCTTTTTGCTAGCCTACCATCTGGCCGACCATCATTGGCTGGCTCGCTCATAGAGTCCCCCACGCACTCATCTGCCTCCATTATTCACTCAGGCTTACACTGAATACTGGTGTGTGAGTGGAACTGCAAGTGGTGCGGTGCAGACCATCTGCAGTGTGGTTTACACGCAGTCTTCGTTTGGCTCCGTTCACTGTGACATGTTAATCCGGAAACGGACGCCGGTAGACGTCATCATCTGCTGTTCATGCGCCACGATTCACGTTGTTGCACTGCTGTACTCATGTTGATTGGTCTGGTCCCTCTTTATTTTATTGCAGTTATGTACACCGTTTCCGTTGTTTCCTTGAGGGCATGCAACGTGAATATGGCTACTACTTTTATTGCTGATGAGAGTAGTAGGGGATTTGGTTAATTTCAAGTTGAACATCACCCACAATTGATCGCAGCTGTCGCATTCCCATAGACTTTCCAGTCGGCCCCTTTCGAAAAGAAGCACTAGACTCGAGTTTCGCTCTCATTAGAGCTCGTCAGTAGTGCATATCCTTGCCACTGCCGGGACTAGAACTCCGGCCATCATTACTCACAAGCGAAAGTGGTTGAGCGTTCACATATGATAATTCGGTCGTGCCTAATGTGAGGTCAATGGCGCAGTGGTAAACACGGTTGCCTCATGAAAAGAATGGCCGGAGTTCTAGTCCCGGCAGTGGCAAGGATATGCACTTTATACACTCCAGTCTCTTATATCCTTTATGAACACTAATTGTGTGACTATGACTGCAGAGTGTAGAGGTGAATAAATGGCATCACATGGCTCATAATGGAAATCATCGAGCTTACGGGATGCTGAGGCAAGGGGCTGACTGACCGGAATGAAAGATGTGATCAACAGCTACCTAGTGGCTAGAGAACAATGACAGCACCTGAAAAGAAATAGACACTCGAACAAGTGTTAACTCATCTAATTCCAGTGAATGAAATTGGGGAAGTATGATCAGACGACGGGGTGAGTTTCTTCCCGTTAACCACTTACGGTAACCGGCATATCATCGGTACGGCGAAACTGTCGTAATGGAAATCGCTGAACTGAAAGCAAGTAATGAACTAACTCAGGCCCCACAGGAACACTGACGAAACAGAGATAGAACACTGGAGACTATGAATACATTTACGATTTCAGTTTATTTCGGATTACAAGCACTTCTACAAATTGCGGCACGCAAACCAATTAGCCATACGGTGTGAGGTGGACAGGAGCCAATAACCTAACATTCGCCAGGTACTTGAATCGTGGTGATTTCACTGTCATGCATTGTCAGACAAAATGGAATCAAAGTATCAATTGCACTCTGGTTGGCGCAGTCGTGCTGTATCAACCGATGACTTGTGTCTATAACTGTGGTCTGTGCGAAACTGCCCCCACCGAACCAGCGATACACATGGAAACTTCAGAAGATGGATCTGCGAAGACCCATTTGCTGCGTATCGAACCGGATGACTCAGTCCCAACCATCCATTTGCCCTACATTTGGTTCAGCAGAACCCGCACTTTAACTGCTTCGCATGCACATATCCACCTGCCAACACCCAGGGCCACGTAGAGTGACATCATCCGTTTCACAAGCTAACGCGTGATCCGACAATCTCAGTCCAGTCCTTTCGCATACTTTCTTCGCTCTGCGAACCTCACGTTCCATCATCTGTGTGACAGCTAGCCCCCTTTTGTCGACACTGTGGTTGTCACTCTCACACACGCACACATGCATTCACTGAGTGATTCTCATGCGTGCTAACGTACGCGCGTGTTATGTCCAGCTTTGCACGTGAGTAAACTCAGAGCCATAATATAACACAACTTTCAACACCACGCTTCGGATGGTAAACACTTCGGCAACACGAACGCGAGGACGGGGGCTACAACACAACCCAGCAGCTCCGCACCGCTTCAACGCGATTTTACCCCTCAGCATTTCCGACACATACATCTGGATACTGTTGACAGTCTTTCTATCGACCGAAATGCTGTTATACCATTCAGGTATAGCCTTTACAGATCGAAGAAGCCATGCGTATACTGTACGCGGGACCGTTGTGAAACATCGCTGCAAATAGTGGGGTCCCAAGAGGCGTACTGACCTATCTAGGCCTGATCATCATCATCATCATCATCATATCAGTTATGAGCCTCTGGCCAAAGGTACTGTTGGGTCGTCGGGCTGCCGCTCATCATCAACAGTAGATGTGGATATTCTAGAAAAAACAGTTACTAAGAGGTTGGTGAAATATTAATAGATTGACTAAAGCAAAAGAATAGAAATGGTATGGCGATGCAGGTACGCCAGTTGACTGGCGCAACAATCACCATCTCGAAATTGCAGTCTCTAGCCAGCGGTTTGAGTGATCCACGACGGAACCCCACATCAGGCAGAGCTACACCTACTCACTTTGCTCAATGGAGCAGTCAGGGTTCTCATATTTCGTGACCACGTTGTCGCTTGACCACCACGTGGTTTCACCCAACTGTTGGCCTCGACTCAATAACAATGTAAAATGATCGAACCCCTGAAGCCATTAGGCGTCACGTAAGTTTGATCGAAACTGTCTCACCCCAGATCACATGGCTTGACGGAAAGGAACAACCGCGCAACCGAGAATCGGGTGTTAACTAAAGGTAGAATTTGAAAAGAAGTGTGGTTATCGATCCTACTTGTCCATCAATAATCACAACAAGGCACAATGGAAAAATAGCAGCTGCAGGCTATTGTATGGCAGAGTGCCATTCCTATTAGCTGCTCGAGAGATTGTATTGGTGGGAGACAGACGAACCGATTGGCATGAATTAACTAAGCCTAGTTAGTGAAGACCTCGTAATCGACCTGAAAGCTACCACGGATCTGTCAACTTCAAAGCTAATTGGTTTGTTTAATATGTTCAAACGTGTCTGGAAGGTCAGAAATAGAGATCAACATCGGGGTTGCAGCTGTAAACAGAACATGTGAGACTGCCTTCCAGGCAACGGCAAGAGACGCCACTCAAGTGGGCTACATCACAGGTTACATCAGGTAACCTTTGCTGGACCTGGACAATCTGTAAAGAGAAGGAAGTGCGGTGATGATAGGTGTTTGATTTATGCTACTCGTCAGTAATTAGGCCGCGGTGATTATTTGATGAATTATGGGAATCAGAAGCTCAAAAACAGTGAGTCGATAAGTTGCCATTCAAACGTGCGCTTTTTTTCCCTGTTGAAACCATTAAGCCACATGTCGATTGCTTTTAAATTTGCAGCGCAACATAGTGGTGTGGTCATCATTGTATGCTGGGATCGGCTTCCGATAGTGTGAGAACACTTACTGTTGAGTGATCCTCATCTGCATACATCCGCAATGATCGCAAACAACTCTCAGTGTATCAACATCACTGTAGTCAGTGCTATTCACGAACGCCCATCAACACACATGCACACACCCAATCTTACCTTAGGCATTGGTCTAGAACGCATGATTCAACGCAATGTCTGACAAGCCAATGAGACCGTCCACACGTATGAAGACCACTACACTTGACCCTGTTATCCATTCAAAAATTTCATGTACTATGGTAGTGTCCTATGACGATAATCGGAGAAATTTGCCGGGCAATAAATTGTGCACGATGACGTTAATGACTGTTCTTTTAAAATATCCACGGACATGTGTAGTGAGGGCAAAAGACCTTATTATACTGCTCACAATACTACTCAATGAGCAGGCATAAGCATGTATTTGGGGGTCTAATTAACGGGGGAAAATACAAGAAAGGAGAGTAATTTAGCATGAAATTATTTCCTT
>LOND01000597.1:121475-139852 GCA_014220965.1 Paragonimus kellicotti | reverse complement strand
CCTTCATATCACGATCACACAACAGTTAATCACCAAGATCGACCACCGATATACATCCTCGTTGATGGTGGTTTAGGATTGATTGTATAAGAATGACGCTCCACTGTAAGTATCTAAAAAGATGTACCGAAGTTTTTCATATATGGTTAGTGATTTCAGTCTTCATAACCACTACCTAAAGGGAACGTCTTGTTTGCCAATTCGTTTATCTGAAATTGTTCCGCAACACAAAACTGAGTACGCCTATGTGTAGAGTATGAGGTCAGTGGCATCGATTTACCATGACTGGTCACATCCCTGCTTGGATGCAACCGACAGCGCTTTAAAAGACAGAGGACTGCTAGCATCCAAAGATTATTATGCGACGGGATAAGGAGACAGTAATGTTGAAAAAAGAACGCACCTCATAACTGAATGAACAACGAAAATAAATGGACTGATACGTGGTGTTGCCTGTATTAAATTGACTCCCACACCGCAACATTTGAATAAACTTTGCAGGACTTGAACGGAGCTAGAGCGAGACAAATTTGCTTATTAAAATTACTAGCCGTAAGACTAGCACGTAAGACAAGCTAGCAATCAACTAACCTTGAACGGGGTGGTAAGGAAAAGAAAGGCAAAATGTTTTACCGCCGATACTCGTTTGTGAGCTGGTAACAATGCGCAAGAACTGTACAACAACCGAGGGAATAAAAGCGAGGAGAAGTTATACCAAAGAACCCTGATTTAATAGACATAAGCACTGCTTTAAACAGCAGTGTTCCGGCAGCAACAGCAGCAGCAAAATGTTAGTAAAGAACACAGCCGTCAACAGAAACAAATAAGTGACTAACAGTGTCAACGTAAATCTCGATCCTAACTGATAATCACTTACGGTTGTTTAGAATGACATTCAAAGGTCTGACAAGACCTGATTGTTAAGCAGTTCAATGACCGAAGAGAAGCACCACCTTGAGGGACATCATCGTTTAGATGATCAACCAATCATACCGCAGCCCGGGATGAATGCTCGACAGAAATCTATAATACATAAGTACAGCCAGTATTTTCACGCCAAGAGCGTTTGAAAAACTCTGTGATTTACCTGGCAATCGTGGGTTTGAAAAGCTGTATAATGTAAGTTAGATTTTCGATACATGTAATGCAAACTCCAACACTCGGCGCCTGTAGCTTCATCATACAACGGGCTGTCGAACACATGTGATGGGACCTAACAGCGGTTTCACAAATCGCATCGGTGTAAGGAATACTCCGACGAAATAACGGAGGACTGTCTCTGGGCGATGTATATCGGTGGTCGATCTTGGTGATTAACTGTTGTGTGATCGTGATATGAAGGACACACCTTATCTGAATAGTAGATGAGATGGAAGGAATGGAGCCTAATTTCTAACAAAATCTTCATATCTGAAGGCCAACAGTCACCACTAAGGTATCTACATCTTACAAACTGTCACCCAAATTGCGGGTTTGAGTAAGACTTCATTTGAATGACAGCTTCCGAATATTTTTCACTGTCCCAGCTTACCATTTGTTCATACCGCATCAGTCACTCAGTTAAGCAGCGGCGTCATTCAGGCCGCCCAACTGGACTGGTCAATGCCTCCCTCATCGTCACCAATCACAGACTCTGCGAGACACGAAAGCGTTAGCCGATCGGCCTAACTAATGTCAGTCGAATGTGGTTGCATGGCCCGGTCACTTCTAGAGCAATGAGAGATTAGATAGCTATCGGTGGGTTGCGTATATCTTATCATTTGGAATTCACCGTCTCGTTTGCATTCAGTTCGTGTTCGTGTTCATTACGTGATAACACAAAACATGAAATGAGTATCTCGTTGTTAACGGGTGTGTGAAAACTTCCTTTTGCTATCCTTCCTCTGTTCACATAAACATTGTCACCATACCGTAGGACTGGTCTTTACAGTATTTTACCGACTTCAACATTTTAATTTGCATTGGCCGGTTTTCAGCTGCGTCAGCTGCCTTGATTTTCTCACCTGCTCCGTATATCAAATGACTGTTTAGTCATCATTTCTGCCTGTCAAGCCGGGCCGAAGATTGTGCTGGATGTCCCCATTTCAGTAGCGGTCTATTATTTGGTCTGTCGGCGTGTTAGGCTACTTAAGCTCTTTCATCTTCCATTAATTCCCTGTTATATTTTATTGGCTTTTATTTGTGCCGTTATGCATATTTTGTTCTTGATGTCTACCGTTCTGACACTTATTTCATGTCAAATGTGGTTTGTTTTTGGTTATTTCTTAAGGGATACAGTTGCTTTCACACTGCTATTGAGCAGATGGGGAATACTCAGACGACCATATAGTATCAATTAAAACGTCCCGTTGTATACTGCAGGTTTTAAGTAAGCTCACTGTAAACTACTTCGCAATTTTGACGTGCGAAACGCATTCCATACAAACCAGACCGCAGGAACACCTGTACTGCATCTATAGAACAACAGATGGAATCTCCTTTGCTGAAAGCAAACTCATGTATCAAATTCCAGCTAAAAGTTCAACAAACCTCATACACAGTGCAATGAGTAAAAATATGCGTCCACGTATCATATTAACTTTGCCAAATGGACACACGACGCCGCATGAAGGCCCGCATTAAGACCAAGTACGCTAGGGATAACATTCCTTTTCGCTGTTAACGGTTATTTTATTAAGAAAAAGCCGCATTGTAGTGGATACGTTCACCGTGTAAACTAAAACCTAACCAGTCCACGTCTAGATGTGTATAAGAGACAAACTGGCTTATACGTCCGAACAACGTTTCGCGAAACCACGATACCCGATTTATGGGGGTAAAGTGCTCAGTAACTAGGTTCGATGAAGAAAAAAACAGATTAAACCAGATACAACGACATCTCGTTTAACTGTTGAAGCAACAGAAAACTCAAATCCAGCGAGGTGAAATAAAACCGGGCGAAATTAATTATATACGCATACACGTGTGCCAGAAAGACAGCTGTTTGTTTATTAGGTAGAGGATCCAGGCTGGATGCGTATGGTGTGACTGGCATTATGGATCAGGGATCGAGTGTCAAAATGACGCACATAATCCACTGTTAACCTACCACCCTCGTCTCCCTTATCTGGATCGAATTAAGTGGATTCGGCATTTGCCTAATGACGTGGTCTGTTTGCACACCATTTAAAAGACTTGAATTCCCCGAGCGACAAACAAGAAGATTTACAGTCTACATTGTACGATTCAAGTGTTGTGCTTCACAGGTTTAAGAATGGTTTATCGCAACAAACAGTGTGAAATGAGATGACGAATGGTTTGCAAAAAATCACTGGGTGTAATAGCAGGACAGTTAACATAACAATAAAGGCTTTGAACACTGCTGGATTGGATGAAGCTCCAACTGCCCAGACCACGACGACCGATAAAAACCTAGAAGGGAATCACAACTTATACAATGGTCTCTCGCAATTAAGTGTGTTCTGAAAGAGTTACATAGTCGCGAGGGAAAAGGATTTCTGTTACTTTCATACGCTTTCGAAACAAACACTGGCTCTTCCCTCCATGTCACAGATATGCAAATGACAGCCGAGAACTAAATATCCTGTTGGTTAAACACTTTGACGATCATAATGACTGCTTGGTAAAACAATCGCACAACAACGTATTCGTAGATGCGTTGATTCAAGATCTAGTCTTACTGAGACCGTAAGTATAAACAAATGGCTAAGTTAACACTGGTCAGCAGGAAGCGCAGAGTTGACGGGTGAACATAGATGCGCAGACAGCGAAAATCTAAGGAGGAGGTAAATGGTCTTCTGTCCTCACCTGAGATACCTTTGAAACATAGGCAGCATGAACTCATTAAGTCTTAAACAAAATTCACCCTAGGTTCTATTTAAAAAAACAGCGCAGAAGGAAATGGACATCGGAGGAGACAGGATCTTGAGAAAATGAGGCAGTCAGTTGAAGCTGACAAAGTGACCATGATATCGCTTTTCAAGACGATCAGACTACTTAGAAGCCATTCACAAGTGACTAAAACTTAGACGTTTGGATGGGATTTGGAAATGCTAGCAAATAATCAACACAACTGCCTCAAAAGCGCACTGTCCGGAGGTTTCATCCTCACCCAGATAAAAATGCACCATAATGATGAGCAATAACAAATTGAGAGTCGAACCCGGCGTTGTTTTTTTTTAAATGAGCCAGTCAAAAATGTCTTTCAAAAAGCTGCGAGCAAGCCGTCATAGTGTTTCACTTGTACCTACAAAAATCTGACTGCCTAATAAAAGACCTGACTTTCCACAAGCCTAGTTATTTTTAGTAGTCAGGCCATCTCCTTTACCACCCTTTTGCATGATTAAGTCTCGACGTTTCTTCTTACTCGTAGCTGCATAAAAATTAAGCGGCAGCGAGAGTCAACGATATGTTGCTGCCCTTGATGACGATGACGATGAGTAAGTACGGTATCAGCATGATCACCAGTTCAGTGACCACGCGTTCATCTCATGGCCAGTCCTAGAGTAACGTCAAACGGACAGACAGAAAACAGTTCGGAGGATTTAAAGTCTGAAGAGCCCTTTCGTCTTGCTTGATCGTGGCACTCCTTAAAGATGGAACAGTTCCACAGAAATGGGTGTCATGCTATCATACAGTAGGCAGTGGGAATTTGCGGACAGCTGGCCCACATAGTTCCAGCTTCATGCAGTGTGTGGCGTCCTAGCCTATGTGACTTTCATGGACGACACTATAGAAGGTATAATGAAAGATTTCAGCCACACTTACGGTGTTCGTTTCTGGAAATGACTGCTGACATAAAGCATGCAGACAGCACCGCTTGGCTCAGACGTGTTGTACACGTTAAACAGCCAGGTTGTCCAGTAAGGAACTCCGTTCACACCTTGTTGTAGTTAGATCTACGCTGTATGAGCGCGTAAGTTGGCTGTAACAAATAATAGAACGGTTAACGACAAGACGGATAACGGAACGATGGATAACGACAATGAACGACGGGTGACGGAGTATACACGATCGATTAGGAACTTTCCAGCCAACCCAAACCACTCAAGGTCAACGCGTGAATACAGGAAGAAGACTAGCATTCAAACAGAGCATTATTATGTCGCTCAGTCCGAAGACAACATAGTCACAAACTCGTTCGTATTGATGATGTTTGTGATCGTATAAGTAAGGTTGAAAAATGGACCGGACAGAAGTCCAGACAATAAAACAAAGCCACAACCAGAAGACGTGCGTGTAGGCGCAATGTCAAAAATAGTAACGAAGGTCGAGAACGTTCGTGAAAAGCGGAGAATCACATATCCGTGCCAACTTTGAAGGTTACTTGAAATAGTAATATTTTAGGCCTTTTGTGTGGCAAATAAGACGTTTTTTTCGGGGAACTGAAGACGTCCCGACATATCTTCAAAGTGAAAGTGCCGTCTGAAGATTGGAACGTTCTATTACATATCTTTCCTATAGAAACCTTCACCCATTAAGTTAGCGAAGTCTCAGTAGTTAATAACATCCATGAGAAGCTGTCCCATAGAAGATCAAAGGTATGGTTTACCTTCATCAACCTTCGAAAGTGGTAGTATTTGAAACAGAGTCGGTTTTTTAAAGAAAGAGAAAGCAAAAGTAGGCCATCCAACCCGCAATACGGTCTGCGAATTAGACCACTTCGCAAAAAGGACAGAATGAATCTCTTGAAAATGGCTTCCATCAAGTGAAGTGATACCGCTTGCACAAGTTTCAACAATTCTCAATAAGCTGTCATCTAATGAACCGACAAAAACGTGACCTATGGTGGTCATTAACTTACTACATGTAGTGGTAAACAAGTTATGGCACTGAGAACTACTTATCCAGATAGGCAGGAAGCAACGGATCAATGAAACCGTGATTATTTGATTGAGTGTACATAATAGACGTCACACATAAGATCAGATACCTCGAGAACTTAGTTAAGTTCAACCATCTGCCAGTACACAATTCCGAAATATACCTACAACGACTGCCAACTTCACTGAAGTAGTCTTACTTTATCCTGTACTCTGCAGGTTCTTTCAGCCTCTTCATATTCACAGTTGCTTTAGAAAGAGGTTTGCAAATCACCAACACCTGGCTAGTACTAGGGATGAACACGTGGGAAGACGCATTTAGTGTTAACAAGGGCACTGTTTTAACAAGACTGTCAACTTTTTTGTTACTCAGTCACACACCTTTGTCTCAGAACCAAGTTCCGTACTAATCCAATGTACATAAAAGTGTATGCATACAGCAGTTAACCAGAAAGACGGCGGCTAGCAGAAGTACTACGAGTGTGTGTATGGAGTGCTGGTTGTAAACCACAGACTTCCAATCACATTTCTTCCAGGAGCTTCCCTCACAGATTTACACTGGATACGTGTGTACGTGAAACCACAATGGATGCGGTACAATTTGCTTATGAGAATGCATACGCACGCAGGCTTTACTCGGGTTTGATTAATGGAATAGACTAATCCAGCAACGAATGCAGCACCTTAACTAGACTGGGTATACGGTGGAAGCAAGTGTCCTAGCAACCGAGAAACAACACACTGAGTTTCCTTCTGGCTGTGTATATGGGGTTGTAAAAAGGACGTTTGTCTGACGAAAAGATACGTTTGTTGATACCCTGATTAATGCACTGAATACGGGGACGAAATTAATTTATTTTCATTCACAACGGTCAGGAGCCTGATGAAAAGGTACCGTGGCTCGGGCCACTTAAACCTAGACAATGATGTGGAATAATGTAAAAAAAAAGGATAATTACCAAGAGGAAGAACTGGAAAGTTTATGAATGCAGAAAAGCCGTGGACTGCGATGCATCGTCGTCTCGACTAACGTTTCTAGCCAACGATGTGAGTGATCACGAAGACTCAAACCAGGGAAGCGACACCTACTATCCATTTTATTCAACGCGGAATAGTCAGCCTCATATAACGTGATCACCTGTCTTACCTAACTTTTGGTGTTCTCAGCAAATAAAACCCCGCAGGTTAAACGCATAGCTGGCATGCAGAGCATGTGACCCAACTGTCGTTGACTGTGTAACCTGAAAACACCAAATAAAACGGGGGAATCCAAACCCACCGGCGAATATCCGTATGTGTGATGAATACCCCGGACATTTGTCCATAAACTCTCATCTCGCTTGCACATTGAGTACACAGCAGGAATAAGAGATTCGCGTATTTTTCTTAAACTCCTCCGCGAAAAAGAGAGTTCCATAAAAGCTTGCGAATAACCCGATCGAAGGCAGAACTTGTCTGAAAATATCACGCCCCTCGGCCCCCTGTAAGGAATAAGCGCCTGTGAGTATTACTCAGGTTGTCAGAGCATCTCGGAAGGACGCGGCAAGTTTCCTGATAGGCTCATGGGACCCTGCCTCATTGCACAGGTATTCCCAAACGGTCAGTAGCGCGACACACAAATCAATGAGTGTAACTATCTTTCGTCTGGCTACTCCAATCAGGCCTACGAGATTTGATTACACCGAAGTCTTAGTCATCATAACCTTCCGGATTGATGTAGTGCACAGCCTAACTATCGCATCAAAGTAGCAGGACGGATAATGGTGAAAATAGATAGATGCGAGTTTAACTCACCTGCTGAGGAACCAGGTCCGCTGATCGTAGCCTCCATTGGCCCATGTGAATTCTGCAAACTATTCTGCCCCAAAATGGAAATTGGAATGTGTTTCGGAGAAGGATATTTCAGTGATTCCTAAGCAAATATTAAATAAGGGGTTTCTATCGAGAAAGATATACCTACGAGGTAGTTCGAAAATATAAGAAACTTCTGCTCATTTTCCAAACAAACACAGTAAGCGCTCCGCCAAACCGGCTCTGGTAGACACCTACAACAATATTTCCATTCCGAAAACTGGACATCAGCATTGTCAACCTCTGACAAGACAGACATTGTTTAGAGGTCAGTTATCACTAAAGAACTCACCCCAAATGTCAAGTTTTCCTTCTGCACGTGTTGGGAATGTGTGTAAGGCCATTAGGAAAAACGCACGCAAAACCAAATATGTGAGGGCAAATGTTCTGCAACCACGGTTTATCCAGAGTTATCGATATATAAAAATCATCTGAAAGGGGAGAGGTTAGCAAGTGAATAAGAAAAGCAACCATAAAACTACTACACAGTTGCGAAATTCTATCAAACTTTCACTAGGTATATGAGCTGCGTGCAAAGGGGGCATCACACCAATGACGAGATCCGCCGGCGTGTCTCCGAAACTGACAAATTCAAACGGACATTGAGCCACACAGAATTTTTTACAGACTTCGTTGATGCGCATGTATTTTGCCCTCGCCAGCCCATCATTTATCAAGTCACGCAGTTTTTGTGTATGCTAGGTGAATACGAAGGTGGTAATCCAGCGGCCAGTGTACGACCTGGATTCGGAGTCTAAAGACCTATACATCAAAGCGTTCTGCAGCATGGCGTTCTGAAATTTAGCACTGGGATTAGGAGAACAACGAAGTTCTTCATCAGCTGTATTGTAAAAACGGTAAACCTTCTCAAACTATGCTTTTTGTGAACATGTGCATTCAACCTAATTGTTTACTGATTATTTTCCACTATCTCTGAGACACTCTTTAATGAACCATGCTCGTTACCCCGTTCCTTTTGCCGTGGTGTGTATGTCAGCTACCTGTAACTGGTTGTGTTCAATATGTGAGGAATGCTGGTATGCTTTACTTGTGGAAACATAAACCATCTATGTTTTTATTAAAAATAAACGGTGTCACATGCCGGCAATTAAATCAAAATTTGAATTTCGAACATCATACTTTTTGAATCTGTTGATGACTACTAAACTGACTACGTTAAGTCCGGCTGAATCACCACATTTAAAAGCTCAACCACAACGACCAACGAGCAGCAGTTAGGTCGCCTCAGTACAAAGTGCCTCAGTCGCGTTGGAATTGTTCATACCATACTAATGGATAAGGTTTCAAGTATCAATTAATGAGATTCGAATAGCCCCATGAGTTCATTAGAAGTAAAAAGGTGTTTTGGCGAACAGTCTGTTTTCGGTTATTCATCATCGGGCCAATTACATAACATTTTATATCATCATGGTTGTCAAGCGAGCAAAATCAAAAGCAATTAGTCACACAATTATGTCATGTGGTTGTGAATTGGAGGGCAATTAGGTGACAAAATTGCCCAACGGAGTTGTCGAGTCAGTTACGGGGGCCATGGTAACCGCAGGGCCTGTACAAATTTCTTCTGAGCGCACAACTGTGGATTGCGCAACCGAATTCCGATCGCCTCCGCAGTGGCCAGAATACGAAATTTGACTCCTCTGGATTGACGACTGGGCAAGCGGTAAATGGGCTGGAAAGCTACTTCCGGTGAGATTTGGTGCCCTGAATCAACAAGGTGCGCCAGAATTGCACTCGAAATGGACTTCACCTCGCCCTTAGTCAGCCATGCGGGGTGGTGCTCACGTATCCTCTGAGAAAGGCGCCTGGTTGTGCGACCGACGTAACCTGCTCCACAGGAGCATGTGAAAGAGGGACGTCATTGCTTTACTTGGTTCTTCATCGGCGATCATGCACACCATGCTCGACTGATTAAATGGCATGGCTTGTCTGTATGGTATATACTTTGCATCTTCGAAGTGTAGAGTATTGTTACAATATTGGGTTGGCATTGTCTCCCTGTTTGTTATTGCAAGTAGGTCGTTCAAGACTGTCAATCGCTTTACCTACCTGGGTGGTATCGTCACCCTGGCTTATAGTGTTGCCGACGTGGTTTCTTCGAAAATAGCGATGACATGTAGGGCATTTGTTTATTCAACCTACGCGTGTCCACAACAAGCTTTCCAGTTTGTTTATTATTCAGATCAACTTTATATAGTCCATTATGTATTTTCTTTTTTCCGAGGAGTTCACTGACCGCCGTGTCAATTTTCTTCACACACGACTTCTCCCGCGCCTTTATCAATGCTGGGTATGTTAAATTTAAGTGATTAGGAACCAGTCGGGAGTAACCAAATTTAATCCAAATTCAGGTCTATCATTGTTTCAATGGACAGTCAAAAGTGTGCCTCCTGACCGTTTCTTTGCAGCTGAAGTTTATTAAGTGAACTTTATAATGGTCCCGTAGAATACGTCCCTCCATTTGCACGGTGTCCTCAACTCAACAAGTTTTTATCACGCACTTGCGTGTATGAACACTTTGAGCATGAATTTTTCTCATTAACTAAAGGCTTAACTCTTAGGCTGTCCACTGAAGTGAATCACGATTGAGTACGTGTCTTCTGCTGGTGATATGAGCTAATATCGGTTTATCGATCTGTATGCATGTTCTTAATAAGCCTTTAAACTGAGAACAACAAATTTTTGCCTTCGTCGACGGCTATTTTTGTTGTTTTTACCACTGAACTTATTTAACGCGTGAATCACATCACAATCTTTCCGAGTGATCATATGTACTGTTTACGACTGTTCAAGCCATACTAGGACCATGCTTTCAACTTTTGTAGACGTTTGTTATCATGTCCAGGCAGTGGCTTTTATCAGTCTTTCTAAAGTTTGATAATACAAAAAATTTAGGTAGCTAACCCTTAAGCGCATAAACCTATGGTTGGTAGACGAGCTAATAGCCATATCGAGCTTAGTCTCTACTATACAGTACTCTTGTTCTACGAGTCACTCTCCTATATAGCCACCCGTCGCGTAGGAGAAATTCAGTTGAAACGTTGAAACAGGAGACGCAAAACTACCCCATCAAGTCAATTTACCTCTCGAAGTAGACCAGGTCTAGTCCGTCCCAAGTGGACATTACTGAATCTGGTGCTAATCCAAGGAGAACGGGCGAATGCTGTCTCTGTATCAATGTTGCCTACACGCAGCATGATAGGACGGACTAACTGATTGGAGCAGAAGTTAATTCAGTTATGGGACTATTACAGACCCTTTTGTCACTGCAAGCGGACGACCCAATTCATGAATGGACTGAGTAACTGTCTAACTCTGACTACTGGTTTTCGATTCGATTGATGTGTCGTTACTTTTATATGAGGTTGTTCGGTTCGAACAATGCGTGGCTATTGATCAAGCCTCCGATCATACAGTAGGAAAGCCAACGTGGTCAAGTGTGAACGATATTCAAGGAATATCCTTCTCTCTTTCTTCAGTCGGCTTTTTATTAACACAGCAGCTGTCACATGGTGGTGAGAACTGCAAAGAGAGGAATGGTTGTTTTTGAATGTCATTAAATCAAACAGCATTATGTTGTTGACAAGAAACTTTGTAATAAAATCGAAACTCACCGGTAGAGAAATTTACCACTTTTGTTCGAGATTACCTAACTGTTCCGCAAACATGTTCATCTTCTGTGCAGGTGATACACTTTTTGCACAGAATACAAAATCGATTAGGTTTGTTTTGTTACTAAGGCTACAAGGAGCTAAAACAAAATAGCGAAGATAGAGGAGGTGATTCCGTCTTACATTGAGCAGTCTCTGGCATTCGCTGTTGTCTTTTGTCAGTCTACATTATCTTCAAATCCTGACATTCCTTCCACGGTGACTGATTTACATTGTGATCTTTGTGATTTCTGTATTGAATGAGGGAGGATACGTGAAATTCTGTTGAAGTTTCATGACAAACATCTATCGTATTTACTCTGCTCAAAGCAGGATTTCCTATTTAACTCCTAATCGTTGGCAACAAGTTTACGGATTATAGTTATACGATTTCCTTGTAAGATCCACGAAGGTATTACTTTCGAATCTGCAGTATTTGTCACTTTTTAGTGTGGTGTTCATGTTCCTCTATCGTTTCCATTTGGTGCCTACCAAGTGGTTAGGTGGCGAGTATTTTGTAATTATTGTCAGGCGAGTTCCTTTGTTCAATCTTTAAGTATACATAGACTAAGATGATTAAGCCGTGTTCTCAGGATGTTGGCTAGTCATCTACCTCATTGCGCACAGTGCCGACGCTGCAACCGACTGGCGTAAGTTGCGAGGTGTACGGATGATGACGAGGCTTGGAAAAGGAGGTCTTTCAATAAGGGATTACTCATTGTAGGTCGGGTTTGTCTGGGGAGCTGGACCCTTCGCGACCCACAGAGTTGGTGGCTAAGGGCGTTTGGTTAGATTTCGGTTAATCGGGTTCAGTGACGTGAATGTTTTCGTTTGTCTGAGTTGTCTGCGAAATAAGTTCACCTGACGACGCAGAAAGTACGGGCCTTAATGAGGGAGCTGATGATGCCTTATTTACAGTTCGGTTGTTTAATTTTGATTGGCAGCCACCTTGATCTCGAATTTTTGAATATGGACATTGTTATTTTTATGATTAGGTCCTCTCTTTCTGCTCTTTTTTGTTGGGGATTGTTTTTTTCCTTATGGTTGCATGGCGTTTAAAAATCATTTCGAACCACCAATGCATTGCTGTCTGTGAAGTTGATGATATAGTGCTGCTGAATGAATGAGTCGGTCTTGCATTGTGTGAAGTAACTGAAGTATTGGTTAATATACTTATCACCTAATCAAGGGTGAAATTCCCGCGGCAGTACGCACTACTAATGTATCAAGATTTATGCTGGAGTCGATATTACTTCTTGCCACACATTGCTTGTTGGCTTTATGCTTGTTTGCCAGTAACAAATGCATGTCAGTGTTCATATATGAACCTCTTATGGTTGTATTGTTATTATCAGATGCTCTTAGTCGGAAATCTACTCATTGTAAGAATGAGGTGGATTGTGGAATATGTGAACATACAACTGCACCTTTTCAAAGCTGTATGTCGTAACCTCAGCCGGCAGAATCTGCTTATCTACTCAGCTTGTTGGTTTAGGGGGTTGTTGGACATATGTACGATAGGAGTGAATTTCGTGTGTGGATTATGTTTTCAAGTCAAAAGTAGTTCCTAGCCTGGTTCTGTGGTGCTCAGTCGATGACAAAAGAGACTGAAAACAGCTACCTGTGCATCTGCCAGACTGAAGGCCTTATGGACTAGCTAGCCTGTCATTGTTACTGTTGGAGTAGGCAACAGATAACCTGATTCGATGGATTGGTTACCACTGTTGTTTGGCTGATTTAGTTGTGAGGAATGGGTAAAAGGGAGATGGGGCAGTGGAGGCTAATGCCATCATAATTTACATGGTTATTTGTTTGTTCTACGTGCCTAGTTCTAAACTAGGAACATTTTTATGGTTGTATGGCAGTTAAGCATCAATGTTAGCCGCCGGTCTATTGTTGTCACTATTGATGAAACCGTACTAATTTTTGAGATCGGTTACAGCCAATCACTATTTTGGCGACAACGTTACAACAACCAAGTCCGAATGATTGCCTGGGGTGGCGCAGTTTCAGTGGTTGCTGTGTTGCTCGCTTTCAGGCCGGAACTGTCACGCTGACATTGCTGGAGCCTCTACGGCGACCGATTTCACTATGCACTGTTGAACACAAAATAACAGCAGTTCATCTGGAGTGAGTGAAACAGTGAGTTTTTGGTTTCGCTTACTTCTCGGTGTCCTTTGCTGACCACTGCTCGTCAGTCCAGTTAACGCTTCATCATACTCAGCACAGTTGCATCGAGTTCTGCTTACTAGCAACTAAAAACAAAGAGTTGATGATCAGTTTGGGGTTCGAAAGCAGATTGTCGAGTCACGGTTTCATCACAGGAAGTTAGGTCAAAAGGTACGCACGCGGATACTCAAGAGTAACTATCTCAATGAAGGCATGGACGTTTCCGCAGTGTATGGTAATGGTGATTCAGTTTCTTCATGAGCTATTCTCCAGTCAGCAAAATTGATCTTCTTAGATCACATCCCCAGTGATTTCATCTGCAAGAACATTTGCTACCAATATTTTATGTCCCAAATGATCAGACGTTTTTGGATGGATCGGTGGATAGAACTTTCCTACCGTGCTATGGCTATTACTCGGGGTATGGTACCCAGTCAGGAGAAGAGGTGATAGGTACGGCGGGTTCACTTGTATGTTGACTATTGGGAGAATGAGTGTTATTCACCAAGGTACCTTACACAAATACTACGTAAGTTACATTCGGTCGAAAGCTCGGGTTGTGTTCATTTTCATATTTGGTTTAGACCGTCTACACGAAACTAATCAGTCCCAGTGGTTTATACTGTCCAGTAGCGTACAATATGCATACATTATCTTTGCGAGTAGAGCGCTCGGCACTAACCTGACCACTTTTTGTTCATGCCCGTAGTCTTCCATCCAACTGCCTGTAGCGAAATCGTGACTCAAGTAAGTTTTTCACTATTCCAGTCGATCAACAAGTTCCGGTCCTTATCGATGAGCATGAACCGAGCCCAGTGAAATGGGACTGAATGTCTGGGTGGTATTTTGCAAAGTGTTTTAATCGATCGTTGCTGAGAGGTGGACGACAACAACAACAACAAGCTACTTCAATTACGTTGGTTGAGCGGATATTCTGCCAGTACACAAATGAATATGCACCGAGTTGCGGGCGCGCGTTGTGCTGTTTCCGTGTCATTTGTGAGCCAGCTAGCAGATGTTAGTTGCTTCTGTCCATTTGTTTTTCCAACAGCGTGTATGTATTGTAAATTCGCCGTCGCCTGGTAGTAGCCGTTTCTTTTCCATGCCAGAAAACTGTTGGCTCTGCATTGTTTGTGCAGTGCTTCTCGGCTATGCGAAAACCGCAGCCTGCCGTCCCAGTATCGACTTGGGTGTATCGTGTGTGTGTTTTGAAAACTTAATCAAGTCCTGTTCGTGCATGTTACTTGTCTCCTGAGAGCCCGCGTTGCTGTCTGCACAGTGGGTCAACAACACTCATTGTCTACACTGTCGGCTCATCGGATTGATTGCGACGTTGTTCCGGGACTTCGCATGTGTAGCTGAATCAAAGTGATTTTCATGTGCTAATGGCAATCCTGCTACATCTGGCTTCGTTCACCAATCCGACTATGCACTACATCGTCCTGATTGTGCATCATAACCGACCCATGTCATGTTTTTGTTTCTCATGTTTGTTACAAACTTACTTACTTAATTAGCACTTTTAGATTTCATTTCTATATTTGCCATCAGTACAATTACCAGTTGAGTCCAATTTGATTTTGCGTTACAATTATTAAAAAGCTCTGGCTGTTTTTACTGTCGCGCGCCATCTACCTGTTGGAAAATCCAGACACTGTGCTGACCTGCATTTTAATCTCGATTATCTGACTAATGAAACAACAGCGGCCGTAAACCGTGCAATTGTATGTTGGATTCATATTTATCGAAAAAAACACGATACGCGATGTGAACCTGATTAGATTGCAGTGCAATATATCAAGTGGTCTGTTGAATTACGCGCGCACTGAATAGTTGCGGCACTGCTGTCTTCCGTATCAGGAAGAAGGGGGTTAGAAAAGGTACCCTCAAACAAAGCACTCCGATCGCCCAACGGTTGACCGTGACCGCCGGCGTATTATCCAATACGGTCGAAAAACATCTGATATCGTGGTCAAGCTGGAGTGGGAATCGCACTGAGTTCCAGAGCAGAGCAATGTTTGCTCGATTGGATCCCAGTGAACAGTCGCTTGTGCGCTGTCAGACTCAATACATCGGTAAAAGTCTGTCGACGCAAATCAGAAAGACGTTGTGTATTCATTATATCGGCGTACGCTCCAACAGACAGCTGTTCGGATGATACCAAGGATGCGTTCTATGACGCCCTCGTTGACCTTCTGAAGCAAACCAAACACTCAGACATCATCATACTAGCGGGCGATTTGAATGCCCAGCTTGGTCGGCTTTCCCGGACGAGAAGCGGCTGGGAGGTATGTTTGGTGTCCGGGCACAACGCACTGACAATGGCGACAGACTGCTGCAGCTGTGTGCATCCCATGGTCTCTATATTTCGAGCACCGCATTTCAACACAGGAAGAAACACTGTTACATGGAGACCTCCGTGTGCTTCTCAGCTGTGGACGCAGTTGGATCATATAGCAGTCAGTTACAGGTGGCGCCACTCTGTTAAGGACTGTCGTGCCTTTTGGAGCAACCACCTGGACTCGGACCATGCTGTTGTGCGTGCCCGTTTTGTTTTGTCATTTGCCCAGAGGACATGCGCTCGTAAATGCAAAGTAATTAACTGGCATTCGAGCGATGAGGTGTAAAGAACGCTTACCAGAAGGCGTTGGTGAACAAGTTGCCCAGTTCGAGTCAGGTGAGGGATCCTAACGAACACTGGGAACAAATCGCCGCAGCTATGAAAACATGCTGTGAAGAGGTATGTTCCGAAGGAGCTGTTCGGTTGCGACATCGTGTCGGTGAACCTCATGAACAAGCGTCGCTCGATCCCACCTGGTTCTGAATATGATGACGACCGTCGAGAACTTAAACGCAAGCTGACTAAAAGCTTGCGCAAAGACCGTGAGCACTACTTGGTCGAACAGTCGAAAGAGATGGAAAGGGCCTTTTTATCTGGGAATTGCAGAAGGCTTTTTCCCTGATCCGTGGTTGTACTGGTCGTCGAGTGGTGTAAGTGAGACCATATGTGAAAAAGATGGTTCACTTATCACCAATCAATCGCGTCGACTTGACAGGTGGGCTGAACATTTTGAAGAACAGTTCAGCTGGCCTCAACCAGATTATGTGGACGACGGGACCCGAATGGTCAGTTATTGCATTCCAGACGGCCCTCCGTCGGAAGCAGAAGTGGTCCTAGAGCTCAAATTATTGAAGCGTAACAAGGCTCCTGGACCAGACCTCATCCCTCCTCTGTTCAAGGATGGCGGGGAAAGGTTGATATCAGAACTGACTAAACTCCTCCAGACGATTTGGGAGACTGAAGAGGTACCTCGCGATTGGTGCTTGTCAACAGTAATTCCCGTTTTCAAAAAGGGGCCCGAAGTCTATGTGACAACCACAGATGCATCAGTTTGGTATCTGTTGCGTCCAAGTTACTCACTGGCCTCATTTTACGTCGGCTCACTAAACCCAGATAAAGCCAGATACGTGAAGAACAGGCAGGATTCCGATCCGGCCGAGGATGCGTTGATAACACGACGGATCTTGGAACAACGGCACTCTTATAGGCAGCCGACGGTCGTGGTTTTTGGACCTGAAGGCTGCTTTCGATTCAGTTGCTCGTAACGTTCTCTGGAACTGTCTTCTTCGCAAGGGAGTACCAGGGAAATACGTGAATCTGTTGAGATCACTGTATGCTCACTCTGCAAGCAGGGTGAGGGTTTATGGACAGCTGTCTCGGCGTTCATCACTTCTAGTGGTGTTCGTCAAGGGTGTCCGATTTCCCCTCCTGTTCAATTTTGTCATGGACGACATTCTGGAGGGTGCGCTTAAGGAGTCCAGTGGACTTGGTGTTGAGCTTCTTCCTGGCGCTCGGTTGACCGATCTGGAGTATGCGGACGATTGTCTACTTAGCCCCTCTGCCGAAGACATGCAGACCATGCTGAACAAGGTGAGTGACCGGGCTGGTTTGTATGGAATGCGCTTCGCACCTTCAAAGTGCAGTGTTACTTCACTGCTTGGGCATTTCCACTCCTACTTTCTTTATTGCAGGTAATCCGCTTGAGACTGTGGACAGTTTCACATACTTGGGTAGCACTATCTCGTCAGCTTGTAATATTGCTGATGAGATCAACGAGGATAGCAAAGGCACGAGTTGCCTTTGCCAACCTGCGTCATCTGTGGCGTCGAAAAGACGTTCGATTGTCGCTGAAAGGAAGAGTATATAATGCTTGTGTACGTTCTGTTTTGCTCTATGGTTCGGAAACGTGGCCTGTTCGCAAGGAAGATATCAACAAGCTTGCTGTATTTGACCATCGTTGTCTCCGCCAAATAGCCCACATTAAGTGGACTGATCGCGTGAGCAATGCGGCAGTTCGCCGGCGCGTATTCCGGAACGCTCGGGATGCGCGATCAATTGGTCAAACTACTGACGTTGCACAGCCTGCGATGGTTAGGTCACGTACTCCGTATGTCAGCTGATCGTTTACCGTACCGGGCATTATATACTGAGACCACCAACAGTTGGGTGAAACCACGTGGTGGTCAAGCGACAACGTGGTCACGAAATATGAAAACCCTGACTGCTCCACTGAGTAAAGTGGGTAGGTGTCGCCTGCCTGGATGGGGTCCTCGTGATCACTCAAACCGCTGGTTAGAGACGCTATCCGAGATGGCGGTGTGTCGCAGTCAATGGCGTACCTGCATCCATACCATTTCTAGTTCTTTCGCTTAGACTTCTTTTATTAATTTTCAACCTTCTTAGTAACGTTTTCTTCTAGGATATTCCACGTCACTATTGAGGTGAGCGGCAGCCCGAGCCACAGTACCTTTTAGTCAGGCTCATGGATGCTATGGTGGTGATGATGATAATAATAATTATTATTAT
>LOND01000597.1:84908-97478 GCA_014220965.1 Paragonimus kellicotti | reverse complement strand
TCTTAAAAGACAGTCCTGTGTAAACCTTTTTTCTTCCCTCGATGACCACCTGTTCGGATGGCGGTTGCAGTCTATTATCTCCTCCTATGAACCTTTTGAGATAATCAGTAGATTATGACAGGGACGTGATCAAGTATAATTCCTCCGCAAAGCTGTCTTGTGTACAGATTCATCTCGCTCGTGTGAATAGTGTATTCACTATGGTGCGTTTATGATGCTAGAGTAAAACTACCGAAGTTTCGACACTGAGCCCGCGCCGAGATTCCATATATAAAGCAGTTTTAATAAAGCCATCTTCCCGGCGACTTATAAGTATATCTAGAAACGACAAATAATTATCGGTTCCAAGTTCATACGTTACCTTCAGATTGGGATGACACTTGCTTAAGCTCCGCACTAGGTTGTCTGGTTGGAACAACTGAATATTAGTTTCTTATTGAAGTAGCGTTTACAGTGTGTCTACGACTAATTCTTGATTATTCTTTTACATAAGAAAACCCTGTTAAATTGGACCGTATTGGACTTCCTATGGCCACTTCATCTATTTGGGCATAGCACTGACCAAGAAAACGGCAGGGACGTTATCACAGCACAACGACAACCATCCCATCGATTGGCAGAACACCTGGCAAAATGGTTAAAGCCGTTGATGACAACCGTGTTACGCGTTTTAGGTAACCCTACTCCATCGGTCGTTAGACTCATGACAACAGGTCACCAAGTTGTTACGCAATCGGAACCCGAAGCCGCTGGTTTCAAGCTGGGTTATATTGATAAGACCTTGCTGGCCGGCGTTGAGTGCACAAATGTGGTAGAAACGCACCCCATTGGACTGCCGTGATATTGATCATATAACACGTGGTGTGAACGTATGCGTGTCCATACCCTGTCTATCTCTATTTGTCTGTTGTATACAACCTGCATGTTTTATGTTTACAGCTGATGAGAGTAAACGAAGTGTTAATATATCACAACATACATTGCCCTGATGAAGTTGTTAAGGTGGACGTAATGTTTCACACTAAAGTTTCCCTTTAGAATATCAATCGGGAGAGACAAAGCAATGTGGCTCGCTTTAAAAAGCTCACAAGTATAATCAGTCATCTTGTTTAGCAGGACATTAGTGAACTGGTGCTGAGCTTCTACGAAATACATTAACTCATTAGCAGAATTGATGTTATCTGAGTCACTGATCAATTCGATTAAATCTTTAACAGAATGAGCCCAGAAAAACTGTTTTACTGGGGTTAAGAATGCAATCTATGGGTGTAGAATTTCGTCGCCCAGACCTCACAACAGTTAATTCCCTATATATTGTTGTTCTTACGCGGGTCAAGCCATATCGTGGTAGAACTGAGTTTGGTCGGACGACTCACACGGTCTAAGGGACCTATACATCACTTCATCACTAATGCATACTTGTGCGAGTAGTTTCAGATGTCGTTCAATGCGACCGTCTATTTCGGTGACATTGTATGTTGCATCTATTTGTTACAGCTTCATTTGGTCCCTCAATATTGTCAACATTCTGCACAAATGAACCCGTGTAAAAGATGACTGATCCAGAGCCCGTATCTAGCTTACGTATTAACACACTTTTGGACCTAAATTCTCTTAATGATTTCAGGTTTTGCTTTGTGGTAACACAGCGCCCGTTGATCCGAGTCATGAGAAACTCATTAGCCATATCAGTGAATTTGGTTTTATACCAGCTTAGGTAGTCAGCAGTAGTTAGTCGATGATTTAATAATTGACCAGTTAGATACTTAAACTAGGCTTCAGCATAAATGGGATTAGGCCTTTATGGTGGTATTTCACAATCGAGAGATAAAGCTAGTGTTTTCAGTTGCGACGAATTCCAATTGTATTGAAGAATGTAACTTACTTCCACTGTGGTGACATCGAGACTTGTGAGTCTACACTTCTCTGTTCTTTTGGTAAAGGCTTTCGAACGTGGACTTCTGCAAACGGTTGATATTAAAATCTTATCTGTGCAATCGACAGAGTCGTCCTTCGCGCGCATCAATGTGAAATCATCTAAGAATACATAACCAACATATGACAAGCTCTTTACGATGGCAACGCTATATTACCATGCGCATATAGAATAATTGATATCTGGCAAATCCACCAGTCGAACCTGTGCAGTTTTGATATGAGCATTCGCAATATGTCTGAGGTTATTGTTAATCATCCTCAGCTTATGCTTTCTTAACAGCCGCAGGAATTGATAGAGGTATTTATCTTGCTACGTGCGTTACGTGGAAAACATTTTGATAAGTTCATGAGCTCTCCGACATTCCAAGCAAGTTTCGGTTCAAATTTTTCTGTTATGAAAAACAGGCAGAACGCGGAGAGTGGTAGATGCATGCCTTTTTATTGACATAAAAAGTTAACAGCAGAAAACTTATCGGTTTTATAAGATCAGAGGTCCATTGACTGAACTGAATCTACATTCGCACGCGCCTCGAATATACGGACTTCTGAATATGTGGATGACATTAAAGCAGCTCAACGAGTTGAACAGCTAGTCTACGGTGAAAAATGTCTACTTTGCATGTTTACGTAGGAAACTTTCTGTCACAACTGGATCCCTTTGAAAACTTGACTACAGTCCTATCTTGATTGAGCTCGTCACTATGGTTTAAAGGGATCCTGCAGCCCAGAACCATGTAAGAGCGCTATACATGACAGTTTCCCTTTACCTTTCAAAACAAAAGTATGTTCTCGTTCTGCCACAAATCACTATGAGTTTCACCCTTTTATAGTGTATGTGGTTTTAGTAACGAAAACTAGCCTGAAAGACTGGAGAAAAATATCAGTCCTACCTGTAGCCAGCAATGGCTCGCTACCCTCTAGATCATTTGTCTGCTGCTCTGTAGGCTTGAAAGTTTTACAAAGGAGTTCTACCAGGTTGTTAACTGATCCACTTCTTAACAAGAAATATTTTTCGTGTCGACTGTTCTGCTAACTCATCCCGCTTGCGTTTCATCTTTTACGGGATAGGGAACTCTTATCGAGTTATATGTTCTTTCTGTGCACTATTAGTAGTATCCTAACCTCACTGGTCTGTCACCATATTTCATCGGAATCACTGGACACATGCGAAAAGATTATAACCAATATTCTCATTGCCTGTACATTTCGAATTATTCCGTTGCATGTCAACTTGACTTTCCGCACATTTCTTCAACTCGATTTATTGCTGCCCGTTAATCTACACGTCTTTATGTATGATGTATCCTGCCCGTTTTTTTACTTCACAAAAGAAAACTATTTGCTGCGATGTTTTCTCGCATTAGTAATTCATTTTTTCCCCCTAGAACAGCCCCGACAAAGTATTTTTGTTACAAAATTATCATCAAGTTTGTTGTAGATCATCTTTAGACTATTGGTAAATCGTCAATTTTGGATTAACAAGCGTAATAATTTGACCACAAGACGGATCACGCACCCTCGTGCTTGGACTACTTTTTTGAAGTTTGCCTCATACATTTTTCGACTCACTGTGTAATTTCTACGAAGTGTTTATGTCGCTTGCACATCAGGCCATATCCCAGCTAGATGTATTGCATTCAAACTAGTCCCAATTTTACGTTGTTTTTAAGTGCTTTTTGCCTGGAGTTCACAATACTTTTTAATTCTGTTGCCACATCAGTGTATATCGCCTTGACCTCTTGATCTTCGTTTTAAACCACAACTCCTCCAGTTCTCTCTCTAGCGTTTTTCACTTATCCTGTCATACGCTTAGTTGCTAGCTCGTTTACGAATAGATCAGTTTCGTGATAGTATATATCACTGAGGTACACGATCTGAAACTTTCACTTTACTATAAAAACAGCTGCTCACGAATAACTTTAGAGACTGTTTCGCATATTTTCAAGTACCGAATGGTTTTTAAGGTGGTGAGTATGGCTTTGACAACTAGTTGTCTTTGTAGTGGTTTCGAGGTTATCATGGTAAGAGAATCCAGGGACAACACGCCTTCTGAAAAAGGAAACAACCGTGTTCTTTTTTGTCTGCGTCGTGATGTTTTTCTGAAAAGGTGGATCGATCAACAATAAGATTTGTCCTGGTGTTATCCACATCGCATTCAACACCTGCTGACGTACATTTCACGAGCGACCACATTTTTCACCACTCTTGTGTAAGTTTTGGTCGCCGTCGTCGAATATATTACAATTCCGACCGATCCAGGGCAAAACACTTTTGCGTTGGACTTAATTTACATTTTCACTGAACTTTCACATCTGACTTACTATGTCTTTGCAGAAAACTTGCAAGCCATTCGCAAACCTATCATATCCTGCCCCAGTACCTGCCAATGTGATCTTGCTCTTCAGGGGCTTTGTGTGAATAGTTCTCAGGGGAATCTGTCTGCCTCCGTTCCGGACAACACGTATCCTAATTTACACGACAAACTGCCACAGGTGAGTTGCAATCAGTAAGACAACCTTATGAAGTTAGGGGTTCCCGAGCGTCATCTGACTGCTGACGTTAGGTGATTTCTCAGTGTGCCGTGAACTCAACATGTGATTAAAACATTTAGAATTAACGTATGTCAAAATGTCTAGGTAATCTAAGGTAGTTGAAATAACGTTCTAGATCATTTATAGAAGAATGTAGATCGAAATTTCACATGCTTTCACTTCCATCTCAAGGTCAGACTTATCTGACTTGAGCAAGTTGATAACCGCTGGCATTTTCCATGCCTTCTTTTGCGTGTATTTCAATCCACGTCTTATGCTTGCTCTCGGAACTTGCTGCTCAAATAGACCTTCGATACAGAAGCGAAACTGGAGTCTGGTGCCTCTTGTCGAAAGAGACTGTCACGATGAATTGTGAGTGATGTACAATCTAAATAAACGACCTCCCCGATCATTCATCGGCGATCTGACAATTTTGTGGTCTCTCTGCTAAGACCACCTAATCACATATTTGCCTAATTTTCCCGCTTGTTCTTGTCACCAATGGGTTGGCCACTGTAAATTGGGTTTGTCTCCCAAGGATGTCCCCTTTCACCATTTTGTTTAATTTTGTGATGGACGATATAATGGAGGATTGTCTCCTGGCAGTCAAGATGTCGACATGGAACCTCCTACCTGGTGGAAGGCTGATTAGTATTGATTATGCTGACGATGTGTTGCTTTTTGACATTTTCCAAGCAGCAGCGAAACGCTATTTCGCGTTCTGATAAATATTTCGGAATGCGCTTTGCAGCCTCAAAATGCAGTGTTTCTGCGAGATTGCTGTGATTGCGTAGATTTGATGTTGGATGGTGATGGTATGGAGGTTGTTGACTGGATTTCACACTTAGCGGCGATAACGGTTTAGGGAATGAAATAAAAGCGCGTATCTCTAAGGCTAAGGCGGTGTTCGGTAATCTGAGATTTCTCTGGCGAAAGAGGTATTTTTCTGATGCTTATAGGTCGTGTATATAAGGCGACAGCGAAGGCTGCACTACTTTATATGGCAGCGAAACTTGGCCGCTCAAGGTAGAAGACGTGGAACCATTTTCAGGTATTTGACCACCGATGTTTGCGTTCATTCGCTCACATCTGGTGGCGCTAACGAGTAGGCAACGAGGAGGTTAGAAAGTGGGTGTTTGGCACAGGTTGTCAAACGAGTTCTTTTGTTCAGTCACTACATTTGCACAGACTTAGATGGTTAGGTCATGTACTAAGGATGCCAGCTAGTCGTTTGCCACACCGAGCACTGTTTGCCGACGCTGCGGCCGACTGGCGCAAGGTGCGAGGTGGACAGATGATGACCTGGCGTAGACAAATGAAATCGTTCACGAAGGGGTTGGTCACTGTAGATCGGGTTCGTCTCCCGGGCTGGGGCCCTCGCGACTCACAGTCGGTGGTGAGATGGCGGCTAATCGAGCTCAGTGGCGTGAATGCTGTCGTTGTTTGGCCGAGTTGTCTGTGAAGTGAGTGCACTTAATGATGCGGGGCAGTGAAAGCCGTAAGGAAGCTGTCTTGCTGATGACGCCTTACTTTCACTTACAGCTCGGTTGTTTGTTTGCAAGGTGTAGGCACCTTGATGTTGTATGTTTGAATATAGACGTAGCTATTTTTAGTAGTTAGGTCCCTTCCCGTTCTTTTCTTCTTTCTTCTTCCTTTCTTTACAGTTGCTTTTCTTCTTCGTGGGTTGTGTGCAAAACAAAGCATCAGTGTGAACCATTGATGTATTGCTGTCTATAAGAATGATAAAGTTCGCGTTTGCATCTCTCGGTTCGGCACCTACCATTTTGTGCTTTGTTCTGTGGTGTGCCGTAACTAACACCAAAAGACGGCTAGTCTGTTGCCCAGCGAGGGATGTGAAGAAATTGGTGTCAAGTTTGACCTCTTTTAGGTCTTCTCTGCTCCCTCTTTGAGACATACAAGATTGTGAATTTTGATGGTTGGTTGTGCTACGAGATACATTCGGGTGCCGGAGTCACTGGTGTCACTTCTAGTATACATGTTATCGTGACATTACTGGTTTTAGGATTGCATACTTTTCAAAACGGAAAAGCGAAAATTGATTGAAAATATCTCTTCGAGGCATTAAGAACCATGTGCAAACAAAGTAGATGCACTCCAAGAATGAGTGCATGTTAGCGTCCACATGCAGTAGGTAACTCTGCAAGTCAGCCGTCAATTCTTGTCCACTCTGACCGAAACCTCTTCTGGGCAGTACGGAAACAAATGGTTAGCTGTTATAGTTGGTTTTGTTGGCCGTGTTTACTGATGAGTAGTATGAAATCTTCATTGATACGACTTGAGCACCGCCGACGATTAGTCGCAGATTTTACCTTCCCGTAAGCTTTAATCAAGCTACGTTTGCGAAGAAGCATTGGACTCTAGTTTTGCCCTTATTAAATTCAGTCAGTAATGCTGCGGCAGGTATCTGAACTCTAGTTACGCTTTCGAAAGGCAACCATGTTGACCACCGCCCGGATTGCCTTCACCTTGGGCACTATTGAATCATCATATCCAAAAATTTGATTGTGAGTGATACTTAGGTTGCCCGAGTCTGGCCTGCTGCCACCTTGAAGTGGAGGTCAGGCCTGTGCACTGCATCGATTCGGAGGGCCTACGCGGACTAGCACTTCGGTGATACCACATGCAACCATACCAGACAGGCCAAAGAGAAGCAGTCAGAAGAAAAGCAGATGCACTCACAAGGTTGTGTCGCACCACCGGCCGCGTAAAAATGCTTAGGTAATAAGGCACGATTCTACGAGTGTACAGAATCAATATTTTCGTAGTTGTGGTACTGCTATCTTCTGAACCGAAAAGATGAGATTAGGAAAGGTACCTCAAACACGGAATATCCCGATTGCCCAACGTTTGATCATGACAGATGGTGTATTATCCAATACGGTCAAAAAACTTCCGGTATCGTTCAGAAGCTTGATGTAGCATGGAATATGTCGCGCACCTCGATGCTTAGAATCAGACATTAATGTCTAACTCACTGCGCCCTCGGGCTATACAAACCACTCGCTGCCAAGCGAATCAGATTTTAAGCAATTGGCTCCGGGTGGGGCTGCTCAAGAATACCCCGTGTCCTGTTGTCCTGCAAATCTGACTTTTGACTCAGAGACTCGGAATGGGGATCCTTCAAGTCAATCCTCTTTCATTTACTAAATTACTGGGAATTATCAGAATTTTTCGTTGCTCCGGGAGACCAGCCTACTCATTTTCACATTCTTCTCTTTCCGCTGCTAACTACCCTCTCTTCAGGTCAAATCAACCGGTAAACGTCAGTGCCTTTGGCGTCAGCACATTTTGAAAAGCAAGTCAAGTCTGTAACCGGGTGTGTGCTTTCTGCGAAATGCATCTTCACGATTCTAACAGTGTCCTTCCCCTCGAATTCCACTTCTGGATACTGATGAAGTTCAGCGGTTCTTTCTCAGGGGTCCTGGTAACGACGAATTCTAATCTTGTGGTCAAACTGGAATGTGGATTGTATGGAGTTGTAAGGCGGAGCAGAGCCTGCTCGACTGGTTCCTAGTGGTTGGTTGCTCATGTGCCGTCGGACTTAGCGCTTCTGCCACAGTCTGTTGGCAGGAACCGAGAAGCCGCTTTTTACCTATCCTGTCTGCATATGTTCCTATAGGCAATAGTTCAGCTGGTGGCAGGACCGTTTCGTACGATGTCTTCTTTGATCTGCGACACATTAACCACTCGGACTGGGTGTTATATTCGATGTCGACACGCGATACACTGATGGTGGGAACCGGCCATTATAATTTTGTGCACTTCACGGACACTATATATCGAGTAGGGCATTTGAACACAAACGACTACAATGCGTCACATGGAGACCACCCGGTCATGACCACAGTCATGAAAACAAAGTGATCACATCGCTGTCAGTTATCGGTGGTGTCACTCTCTTAGTGATTAACAGTGTTCGTGGCCTACTCGTTTTATCCTTTGGGCAGAGATCATCTACTTGCACACATAACATACTTGTTCAGAATTTGAACAACGAGGACATACGAAGCATTGACAGTTAAACTGTCCGAATTACAATAATGGATTCGCAAAAAGCAAGCACTGGGCATAGATCTCAACAGCTGTACGAACCTCTTATGAAGAGATCTGTTCCAGAGAAGCACTACAGGCAAGACCGAAGTGGATTTCTGGTGATTACCTAGAACTTACGAGTAAACGTAGACTGATTTCCCTGATTCCGAATACGATAAAGACCGTTGTGAACTGAAGCGCAAACTTACGGACAATCTGCGCAACGACCGTGACGTTTACCTCTCCAAGCGCACCAAGTAGATAGGGAGGGCATTTTCATCCTGAAATAGCTGGGTATTGTCTTCCCTGAATCATAATTGCTCTGGCCGCCGGCAAGGTGTTGGTGAGATTATATGTGAAAAAGGTGGTTAACAAATTTGCTACCTGTTTCCACAACTTGACTTGTGCACTTCTGGGAGCGTTTCAGGTGGCATGCCTCAGTCCAGTTATTTGTGGACGAAGGAGATTGTGGTGTTAATTATGACATTTCAGACGATTCTCCATGGGAAACTGAGGTGGCTTTGCAGCTTAAACTATTGAAATGTGATAAAGCCTTGGATCAGATCTTTCTCCGGCTCCCTTCAAAAATGGTGTTGAGAGATTGTTATCGGAATCGGTCACACTTCTTCCTTTAACATGGGAGACTGAAGAGTTGCCTCATAACTGGTGTTTAGTAACAGTCTTTCCTGTTCTCGAAAAATTGTCAGGGCATCACACGAGAGCCACAGATGTGCCAGTCTTATCTCTATCGCATCCAATCTGCTCACAGGTCTTATAATGCGGCGGCTTCTGGAACCGTGAGCGAATCAGCTAATGGGAGAACATTCAGGTTTCCGGCCTGGTCACCGGTGTTTTGACCATATTTCACCTTGCGACAGACACTGGAGCATCACCGCTTCTTTTTCCGACCAACCGTCCTGGAATTTTTTGACACAAGGGCCGTTTTTGATTCGGTTGTCGGACACGCGAGCTGGTGCTGTCTTCCTCGGAGATATCAATTTATTGAAGTCAGATGCCCGTTCCGAGTGCATAGCACGAATTTATGGGTATGTGTTTCGAACATCCTCCACTTCAGTGGCGTTTGAAAGGGTTTCCGATCTTCCCGTTTTTTTTCTCAACTTTGTGATGGGCGACAGTTTAGAAGGAGTGTTCTGAAGTTTCGGTGATCTGGAAGTGGAGGTTCTACCAGGTAGTTGACTACCTGTTGTTGTGTATGTGGACGTCATTGCTTTACTTGGTTCTTCATCGGCGATCATGCACACCATGCTCGACTGATTGAATGGCATGGCTTGTCTGTATGGTATATACTTTGCATCTTCGAAGTGTAGAGTATTGTTACAATATTGGGTTGGCATTGTCTCCCTGTTTGTTATTGCAAGTAGGTCGTTCAAGACTGTCAATCGCTTTACCTACCTGGGTGGTATCGTCACCCTGGCTTATAGTGTTGATGACGTGGTGTCCTCGAGAATAGCGATTGCACGTAGTGCGTTCGAGAACCCTCGTCGTACAGTTGCAATATCTTCCATTCGTTCATTATAGTGAGAGTTTGGAATGCTGCTTGTGGTAGGTTTCGCTGTATGAATCAGTGATCTAGCCTGTTCGGTATTCGATCGCTGTTGTCTCTATCAGTCAGATAACCTGAAATGAGCTGACTACGTGAGCGAAGCGACTGTCCGTCGACGTATTATCAAGAGATGTGCAAGCTGACGACCGGAAGTGGGTAATCTTCTCTGGTTGGGTCATGTACTCTGTATTCAGACGGATTGGCTACCGCTACGTACATTGCTGGGTGTAGTTTTCGGTGGTTGCTTGAGACCGGAAGACGGTCAGTCGATGACTTGGTCATGGGCTGGAGAAACCCTGACCATTTAGCTGACTAGAGTTGATGAGTGCCGTTTACCTGGTTGGTAAGTCTACGACAATCCACTCCGCCGATTGGAAGCACTTTCCGATATATCAGTATGTTGAAGTCATTGACGAGCATGTGTGCGCAAACTTGTTGACGCTTTTATTTTTTAAAGTTTTATCGCTTTCCTTGTTCACTTTACAGTCGTACTGATTCACTACTTTACTGTGGGTCATTGCCGTGACCAACTTCAGCCTAATCCATGGTACCCGGAGGATACGGTTCAAAGCTGAAAATGATATTGAGATTGCAGCCTCCTCGTCAGATGACACCTTAACTCCCCCGTTAATTCCAGTCGCTGAACAAACGACTAATACTCTTCTAGTTTTAATTACAAACTCTCTTATGATGCCACTGGCGCAGTGGTCAGCACGGTTGTCTCTTGCATGTGTAGCTAGAGTTCAACTTGTCCGTGGCAAAAATGTACACTACTGACGGCGTCTAACATAATGAAAATTGGAGTCTTTTTTTCCTGTTTGAAAGGGCTGGCAGAAATGCCTACGGAGATGCGAAAGCTGCCATCATTTGTGAGTGGTGTGCAGTTTTTATTCTGAGCACGATTTATCATCACCTGTTAACCAACATGTAGATAATTCCATCTTCAGCGTGGGCGTAATGCTTGTTTGTTTCTTGATGGACATTGATCTTGTTTGCTATTTGGAACGCGTTCCATATGCCTCTGAAGAAGTAGAATTACCCGTTTCGTCTGCCTTTTCCTCATTGATTTATGAATTTAATAAACTTCACTGCGGTTAGGTTGACGACGGTGAATTTTCAATCTCGTGTTCATTCCCAAGTTTCTGCACCTAATAGTAAAGATAACCAGGATTATTGTTATAGTGGATCATCCCTCCGTTTGTAGTGCTGTTCGAAGCCAACCATAAATTTTATCCTATTGAGGTTCAAGATTTTGGGAGTTTCGGAAGCGTTCTTTTTAGTTTGTTTATTAGTTCAGAGCACGCATTGGCTGGCTCGCTAACATGCCTCGCGAATTGTTTTGATGGAATATTCAACGCATGAATGTTCAACTCCCTTATTATTTTAACGTTAATCATCCTAAACTTGAGGCATTATATGCTTGTCTCCAACTGATCTACGCTTGTCTCCGCACCGGTAATGGCTTCGAAATGGTTTGGAGATATGGGGCATACGCCTCGTCACATATCTACTCGAATTAGCAGGATTGCATCGGAACTCATGAATGAACACTATTGACCGGGAAAGTTGGGCCTCGTCCGGTCGGCGGTGTAGGCACCATGTGTAGATAATTCATTGTTTGCGACCAGTTGGAATACACCTGAAAACCTATGGATAAATCGTAATTTGAAACCACCTTATGGGTAGTCAGAAATTAAATGAATAAGGTTTTAACAAATTGTTACCATTTGCCTGCACGTTGTTTTCTTACAGTTCAGTACACACTTCAGGTTTCCGCAGAATAGATTAACAAACATTCACATGTGAACTTGGAAGCTAATGTAATTCGATTATGCAGCTCGACTTTATGATAGCGAAAAAAGTTTGTACAATCGCTCTAACTTTTCTTGCCCTTGGTTAACTTACATGTCTCATCGTTTTGTATGGATTGAGGTAGCGACGGAATGAACTTTGCACAATAACGATTCATGGTGGTGGTATTTTCTGTTGCGTATGCTGTCTGTGCGAATGCCCAGTTAATTTTGTTCAAAGGCATGTTTTTCTGCGTCGTTGGTTTGTGATTAATTTGAAATTCCTCATAGTGTTGATTATCAAAGTCCGTTCACATTATGCTCGAAACTGCTAATGGTGTTCGATTAGATGAAAATCCTGCGATCTAATTGGCGTGAACTGTTACGATACCGTTGAATTCCTACTGTGAATGAGGGTGGTTACTGGGACTGTTTTCATTTTAGTTCATCCTATCGTACATGGTGAAGTTTTTTTTTGAAAGACGTATCATGCCAATGGCTTACTCCAAAATCACTAGCTTTTATATCGTGTGGAGTCAATTGACTCTACTCATCTCACTATGGCTGGCTGCATCCATGTCTCGACTAGACAGTCACAATTACGGAATTTGAAGAACGACTATTCACATACGTTTACACAGGCGGCTTGTTCTTCGCCACTTGTGGTTCCATCTGTATACCAAAAAATTACGAC
>LOND01000597.1:56480-69441 GCA_014220965.1 Paragonimus kellicotti | reverse complement strand
CCATTTATTTCAGATGAAGTTACGTGATACTCCCGGTCGAATTCAAGATAATCGACTGAAGCTTTGACAGACAAGTTGTTCAACATGATTTCAGTCCAAATGACTTCAACCACGCAAAATCTCTAATAATGCAACCGCTATGAAAAGAATGCTTCAGAGAGAAGAGTTGTTATTCGTTATAGGTCGTTTTGCTATCGCTGCTTTTGGGCTTGTATATTCTGTTGTAATTTTTCATTTTTTTTTCCATTCCGTTGCTTTTATTTGCCTAAAGTGCGCTATGATCCAGCTATGTTCCTCCTCTGTGATACATCCATTGAGTAAATGCCGTGAAATCCAGCTCTTATAGGTCAAACGAGATACCGGCATCAAAAAGTCCAGTGGATAGTGACGGAAGTGCGTAAATTGAGAGCGCCAAGTTTACTTCCAGTATACCATCCACAATACAGTCTCACCTACAGGATACATCAAACACATGTTTAAAATAATATTAACAAATCAATTGTATATGCAGTGAGATTGATATTTTCACGCACAATGTACAGTTGCTCGTCGGCCGTTATATTATGTGCGGGCACAGTGGTACTCAACGAAAATTCACATTGTGCTGCCCCCATATTTATGTTTGATGTACAGTGACACCGAACACTCCGGTTTGCAAAACAAAGTCGTCCTTACATCAAAAGCTGTTGGGGCGATTAATTCACACAATTACGATTACAGTAGTCGAACACTGGAAAATATTAAAACAAAACAGTGTATCAAAAATCAGAAGAGTGCGTAATCGATCCATTTAATTTCATTATATTTTCGATCTCAATTCAGTACTTCTTCCTACTTTGGACTGGAATGTGTTGAAGAAAATGGACTGAATGGACTAGCTAATGACCGAAAGTGAGTATGGACAAGAATACAAAAAGAAATATAAATTAAGATCACGGCGCGAAAATGACATGAGCGATTTGTGTCATAAGTTTATAATATATATATATATATATATATATATATATATATTATATATATATATATACAGCCGTGATCAGCTTATCATTAAGATACTCTGAAACATCACTACTCTACTACAGAGATCACTTTTGGGCGGTGAGATGATGGCTCTACAGGGATTTCGGACCTCAGAGAAACCATACCTCGGTTACATCATAGACCACAGTTCTGGCCCCGATTCGAATCTTTCTCAGAAGAGGCCAAGGTATTCACTGTCATGAATATACCCATCGAAACATGTAGTCCAATTCACACATGATAGCTGAATTGAGTATTCTGTAAACAGTCCAGGCTGTCCCGAGCCGTTGATGTCGTTGGCTCGTCGGTTTTACGCTTAAAAATATCATTTTTCCAGCAGTCTGTTGGGCTTCAGTCCTAGTAAATTATCTGTGGCTTGTAGATGACACATCTTGAATTCGACCGGGAGTATCACGTAACTTCATCTGAAATAAATGGTGTACGGTAATTCAACGGCTCGATGTTGACCCGTCTGGCCGATAGAGGTTATATTATTATCAAGATATCACCGCACGGAGTCATATCTCCGGCACATTTGGAGTAGGTCAAGGTCAGTTTACCAAAATGCTTGCTACATCCCGGACGATCGAACAAAACGTATGTCGTCCAACTCTGTTATGTGAGAGAAAGTTTTCCATACGCTACTGCTGTCTTACCAGTTCGGTGTTTCAGATGTAACATCTAGTAGGGTGTTGTTAAACTGAGTTAAATGACGATGTCATGTTTTTAATCTCTTTCCTCACGATTTTTTTTGCACACAACTTTGTACCGTGGTAGGCTGATACAAAAAAATGTCGGCCTATGTTTACTCACTTGGAATTCTCAAACCGTTTGTTTCACTATGTTACGAATGCCTTCAGAGGTCTCGTTAGGTAGTGATTTCTTCTGTGTTGCGCAAACTTGGACTTAGTTTCGCAAACTTTGCCATGCGTGTCGTTTTTTTTGTTCGTACCAGAATGGAGTCAGTGAGCAGTATACAACTTTCCTCTTGTCCTGGAGCCTTTGACCCGAGAGCATCTCTCTTCACGGAACCGGACTGCCTTACCACCCGACAACTCTTGGATCGAAATACAACGCGCGCCAATTCGATGGATTCATTGAGCACGCCGAACAAAATCGTAGACTCTTGGACATCGCAGTGTCTTACTTTTCCTCCGGCCGGATATTCGCTTAATGTACCTGGTCTGATGCAGTTTGGCACGGTTCACCCTAGTTTGGCTGGCGGTCGAGAGTTCTGTTTTTTCTGTGTTGGACCGACGATTCCATCTTTCTGGTGCGGTCAAGCGAACAATGTCAAGCGACGTGATTTGGGTTCTGTGGCCCGCATATTTGCAGCTCAAAGTGAACTAAACCGGTCCCGATGGATCAAAAGGTGAGGCAAACTGACTACCGTTTAACACGTCTGCACACAATAGATACTCACTGGCATCTCACCACCAATATGACTATTCATTCTGCGCCTCGGTTCCGATGTAACGAATTAACGACTTAGATTAGTTAATTCTCTCCTGCTCATACTCATGGGCGAACAGTCTGTTTCGATGTTCTTTTTTTAAATGGATTCGTGTTTTGCATCATCAACAACTGTGATCAGGTTAAGATGAACTGTATACTGCAAATTTTGATCTTGTCATCGAACATAATTCATCATTGTATCGTCTGAAAAATCTATCGCATATTGCAATCCATCACCGTACTTCAGATTTGTCTTTGTAGAGCCAGTTCCACTGTACGCAACTAATTTTGAATGGTTGTCTGTCGAGATCACAGAATGATCGTCAGTATTCATTCACTGCGTTTTTTTCTGAGCACGAGTATTGTTGATGATTGCGAGTAATGTTCACTAGCAATTGTCCATTTTGATTACCTATGTTTTTCGTGGTCTTATCTAGTTTCCAAAAGGTGCTGTCCCATTCTTGTGTAACCGAATGTTAGTCTCTTTAAATTCGCTACTCACGCTGTTGATGTTGTAGAAGGTGAATGCAACCTTCCAAGTGATTACCGTATCCATTTTTTGCATAATCTAGTATTTACCAATAGGTATTGTACATTGACATGCTACACGTGAGCTGTTTGATTCGGAAGTCTTCAAACTGAACATAATATGTTTGGCCGGCTATTTACATAACTTGTGAACTAACATCTACTACCTTGAACGGCCCGCTCCTCGGTTCTCTCACTTTGGGTTCACGAACTAGTCTTATTTTGCTTTTGCAATATAAAACAGTCTTTTTTTTGCTTCACTACTGTCCTACTTCTCCTAACTCCAACCATATCGCGTTCCCAGACCCTGTCCTTGAAGTTACCCGATAAAAAGTGATTTTCGTGGTCGAAATTTTATCTTGCCTCTTTTTTAAATACTTGATCGTGCGGAGTGAATATTCATGGGTGGCTATGCGATCCCATCCACTGGTTATAACTAGGTATATGTTGAACATTTAATCACACACAAGTAGGTGACATAGTTTTCATTGAAAAATGTTTCGGAGTATAAAATGTACGGAGATGAAGGGACTCTATGACTGTCACACGCAAGCTTGGGAAACACAAAGGCTCTAACACGACTGCCCTTTTTTGCGATCGTCGCACCGTGTTTGACAGCGTCGTCAACCAAAGTGCCTGTTGTTCTCCGAACCCCGGCATGTAAATCGGAAACGCTGTACTAAAGTAAGTTTTACTGTCAACATCTTCATGTCTCGAGTCTAAGTCGTGCGTTCCAGACTGTCGACTCGAGCTTAACACAGTACATACAAGCAGAGCACGGTGTAATAGGTGATCGATTCGAATACCTTCCTCGTGTTTTGATTGGTGAAGCCTTCATAACGAGGTGATTACGCTTACTGTCCGTCAGAAATCTTTATTGTTAACGCAGTGTTTTCAGCGTTCGTGGTTAATACTTCGGATGCGTTGTTGATTTAAAACGAATATTGTCGATATCCTCCTCTTACTGGCGAACGGGTCGTGTAGTTGCTTAATAAACTCGGCACTTTATACTTAATGAATACAGACTGTACCAACGTGTACACCCATACGATTCATATCTACCTTGCGGATTAAAGGACAAAGAAAGTTTCATATACATCTGAATTTGTTTTGAGCGATTTAAGAAGAAAAGTCAACTCGGAAAATTATTTTCGTTTCAGAGAGACAACAAAAAGATGACGAAAAAGAAAGCCAACATAATGAGCAGAGTGGAAACGAAAACAGTCATCAAAATTACTAGAGTCGTAATACAACACACAGAGCTGCTAGCGTCAATATTCAGAGCTCAAGGTTATCTTCATTCTATTGCAGTGGTTCTGTTAGTCAATTTGTCTCTACACTCAGTTTAGTGTCCCCATTATGTGTCTCTACTCTGCTATTGAATTTAACTCCTGATAACGCAGTCACAACAAACCCTGACGGATTGTTCTACGTTTAGTACCTTGACGATAACAGAGTATTCACCACAAGTAAAACGACTCACTTGACATAGTTTCAGTGGATTACCCGTGAGATGGTTATTTTCGCTGGGCACTCAACAAGTAATTGTTAATTGACGTTTGGGGTTTCTGAAGAATACTGTATACTGACAGCAAATCTCCTCCGAAATGTCACTAGTGCACTGAGATCTGTCACACTTTGCGCAACCTATCTGGACAGGATAGAGATACAGTACTTCAACGGGTTTTGTAGTCCTACGCTGTGCCTTCTCAATAAAATTCGTTGGCGAAATAAGGGCCACAAGCTGGAATATGTTGCTTAAACCGGCCGGAGAGTGGACACTAGCGACTTGAACATAACGAAACAGTATGAGTAAAACCGCTCAAACAATCGAGTGAGCTGGTTTTCTGGGCCACTGACGCATTGTAGGGAGACAGTTCAAGGACAGTCGCGCCCAGTTCGCATTCGCATGTGGTGGTACCCAGCTTTTCGTTTTCCAGAAAGTCATCTGTTCAGCTCGATGGACGGAGATGCATCAGTTTCTTCGTAGTCGTATTAAAACGGGAGCCTGTTTTCTGTGACCTAATGCTGCAGTATGTCTACTTCGCTCTGTAACTTCTTACTATCAGTCACGTTGCCTACCATACTCTGAGTGTGTGTCATCAGCATACGGTGATAATAATAATAACAGCAGTAATAATAACAAAAAAACGGGGAATTGATAAGCTATGGGCTTTTGAACGAAGATAAAGTGAAGATTACGTGTTGTTTTATGGAACCTGGTGACATGTTTGGACCACCACAATTTACTATCTATCGAATCACTGTCTATCTACCATGATATGAGCCTGCACTTTAAAATGATCAATAATCTCTGTTAGTAAAGAAGTTAATGTATGCCAAACAATCAATGACCTTAACTCAAGCAACGGGCACCTACGACTCGAGATCGCCCGGCAAAACTTGCGATAGCTGGTGACTGATCGACAACACGACTACCTATACAGCATTTCTTGTTTATTTATCAGGTTGGTTAGAAACTCCTTCCGATGTGTTGTGCGCTGACATGTCTGTGTTTATTCGTTTGTTAGGCCTTTTTTCAATCTATTCATTTTGGGTGTGAATATCTAGGCACTTGTTACCTTGTCTAAATCGGGGTTGGTTACGAGTATCGCGAAATGTGCTTCGTAGCATATAAGTCTGCACAGTCATTCTGAGTCCGCGTTTAGAATATTGGGTTGGGCATTGCGGAAACTATCCCGTTTGTCTGCACCTGGATGCTCATCCTGTCCACTTGATCATTGCCGACCATCTTCCTAACAATGTGGATTCGATTTAAATTGTTGGACTTTTGCTGAGCCGACGAATCCTTTTTTAAACACGATGTGCACAACGAAGTTAATTGTTTTCACGTTCTGCCTCGCGCTAGTTTGAATTATGATCGAAGTAACGTGACAATTCAGTGCTCTATCTGATGTGGAGCGAGTTGCCACATTAACAATAGTATTCTAGTGAGAATAACGTAGCGAACCATTTTTTGGTGAATGGGTTGCACGCGAGCGTTTGGTCTGCAGCACTGTTCTTGTCTAGTTTTGACATCTTGGTAGTACGATTTTTCAGATTACGTGACACCAAACGCTGTTTTTAGGTATACGCGAACTCTTTCTTCAGCTAAGCTTGGTAACACTTTTACTGATTAACAGACTGTATGTTGTGTAGAAGTTTTACGAAAACCACACCACAGGGACTACAAAATGTTCCTTGGTTCGTTCGTTGGTTTTCCAGGTTTTACATTGATGTGCCATCGTACCATTTCTGTACAACCATTTTTCCGTTGTTCTCCGAAGCGTTTATCTCTTATATTGGTTTACGTCAACCGGTAAGTTATTCGACTACTGTTGCAACTTAGAATTGTGGTTTACGTCCGGTTAACAGAAACTATGTGAAGTGCTCAAAACAGACTCAACCTATTCTCCTTTTGTAACACATTGGATACGACCAATAGCTTCGGGTAAAGAAGTTCTACTAATTTTATTCCGTGGTAGAGCTGGGAGCAACGCAAAAATCTGCACTGCTTCTAACTGATGCAATTCAAATGACCATTGTGTCCATAGACCGCCAAAAACAAGCCGTCATAAAGGGTAAGACAATCGGTCTGTATTCACATTAGTTGCTTTAAGAGATACTGCTCTGGGAACCAGACTTTCTCTGGGCAACGTTTTACAACATTTTGTAGCCACAGTATCGATTTTACCTGAGCAGTTGTGTCGTGTATTGACAGACCAGTTTTAATGGTCAGTTGTCTGAGGTCAACAATGTAGTTCTTGAAGGTGAGGTGAGGTTTTTACCTTGTCTACACTTAGAATCATAAAGCCCAATCGAAGAATATCCGTAATAACAGGTGTGTGAGACTAGTTCAAAACTTACGTGATACCATCACTCAAAGGAGCAGTTTGTACTTAGTTGACATTTGGTTTATAGTTGTTCTACTTAGCTGGCGTGTACTGAACAATTGTCTGTCACGGCTTTTCCTGGGCACCATTGGATGCAAGTTCTTCTCAATCCTTGAATCATACTCGAACAATTATGAATAATAAAACGTAGGCGGGCCACGACTATTTGATGCACACCTTTCGCGTAACGTTTGACCGCCTTCCAGTTCATCAACATTTTGCGTACTTGTGCATTCGAAGTCAGACAGTGTATATGTTGACACTACACGCATTCACCCTGTCGCTGCATTTGACCGACTGTGATTCACATGATCGACAGTAAGCATACTCGCAAAATGGGTGACCGGAATGGCATCGTTGGTGGCTGTCGCTCGCATGTGGTTTGCGGTCGATCACATTTTATGCGGGCGATTGATTGCCAGTCGGGTTTCGCCACGTGTGCTGTGAATTCACAGCACTCGTTCTAACTTAGTTCGACTGTCAGACCACGCCCACATTTTGCCCGCTTGAACGACCTCTGTGAACCAATAAAATAACAGGACACCTCCATGATTGTATTGGTCGACTTTTTTGATTGGTTGACTGACCACAGCCTGCGTTAGGACGTAGTACTATACAACAGTCGGCGTGCTACCAGCTCCGTAGAATTGTTCTGTGGGTACATTCTGCAAGTGCGTCCGCAAATCGTTTCTGCGAGGTAAAATGGGTTAGTGTAACATTTGGGTGAGAGTACGCTTGGTGTGGATAGTACCATATTGCTTCACTGTGATCAACCCAGTGATCCACGCATTTTCTGACGAAACTCGGCAACGGATGGATTTTGTTCAGCCAACCGGTGTACTTGAGGCCAGCGCCACAGAAAATGCTGCTACCAACAGCTTAGTAGACTTGACTCAAATCGAGGAAACTTTACAGCTGTCGGCCTTTAGCATTCCTCTTCATGTACGCCGTCTTTTGGACAGTGGACAAGTTGGTACCAATTCCCTCCCGTCCGCCAATTCTCTGCTCATTAAGCGTCCTGTTCATCGACAATTAGACACAGTGGAAAACCATCGAGGTGATTCCTTCCGGAAAATCTTCTCCTCCGTGTCACTCACCTCAATTTCCGAAGGGCCGTACAACGATATTTGGGCTGGGTCGATTACGTGGGTCTCACAATTCACCTGATAGTTATCTGATTTTGTATGCATGTTACATAAGTGATCTCGTCAGTAGTTTTAACAACTCTTCCGCTACCTTGCAATTTTCCTGTCAGTCACTGATGCTTTTTCCATTTGAACATTAATGGTGCTTCCCTGCGAATTTATGAATAGTTCGGTTGGACAGCAGAAATCGTTGCTAATATCATGTTTATTTACTGGGTTACTTTTGTTGTCCAGAACGTTGCCCGTGCATACACCTTTTTTGACAGTCTAATCCTTAATAATGTTCATGGTGCACTAGTTGACGATTGTCCACTTTGGCCAACTGTTCTTCATGTCACTCAAGCCTGCTGATCAAGCTGAGATATTTTTCATGTCTGAAGGATATTAGATCTGCTTTGTTTACAATCCACGTAATGTACACATGAGCAAAAGTTTGAATAAGCATTTAATTGGCACTCACATACGAGTTCGCAGTAACTCAGTCGAAACAACAACCGACTACTAAACCTACTGTCGTGCATTCGAGCCTCTGTTGCCATGACTGCTTTTGTCTACTTTTGAACAGCTTGGCAACAACCAGCCTTGGTGTAGTCTGGTATGTCATCTGTAAGCATGCACTTCAAGCTGTACACACTTCGTACTTATCTTAATTTTTATCATTCGAATACTAGCTTTGGGATTTTGTTTATCTGTGTAACAAAATAATCTTGCATCCTTCATGACGAATTAATCGTCTGCTGTTTAGTTGTAAGGCATTAACACCTTGATGCTGATCTTTCGTGTTTAAACACAGATGTTTTATGAATATAGTCTCATCTGTTCTTTTTATTTTCAATCCAGGGCTTTTACTTCTCATGGCTGGCTGACAAACCTGTTTCGGCCTGGTATTGGTTGGGTGTAACATAAACAACCTACTATTGAGAGATCTTTCACAGGCGCTGTTCTCTTGTGTGCTCACTGTACTCGGCTAAGAAGTGAAGTTTTAAGCATTATATGATATAGGGAGCTAGTTCGCAAATTGCTTACGGGGTCATATTTAGGGTTATGGGTCCACTTAGACTGTTAAGGCTAAGCAAAGGAACCCAGTCTCAAGCTGTCGTGTGATTCGCAATGGAGGCTAGAGTTAGTCCTGTCCTCGTTCTCTTACCGGTTCAATTCCCCGTCAATAGAATACATGACACAAATCCTTATTCTAGCCTTGAATTGGACTAATTTCTCATGACATCAACAACCTTACGCACTTATCATAAAGTTGCTGACCTAAATCAGTGTTACTTTCAATCACATGCATGGAAGATCATCAGCCGATAAACAGTTGGATGCAGTGTTGCGTCAGAGGATCATCATAATCCACTCACTTACACTATGACAATGCAAACATTCTGCTCGTGGGATCATGCATAGTTTATGCTTCAGTCTACTTTTGGTCAAACAATACACCTTTTCCGAGCTTTTCGGTTACCCGTGACCAGGGGGAGAGAAACTTTTAGGAATCATTGGTAAGATGGAAAGCATGTTGTATTCTTGTACTAGACTAGCGTTCCGTAAACCGCCTGGTTATTGGTTGAAGACATCAAAAGGGATTTCGGCCAGTTGAACACCGTGACGCTGTCCTTTGAGTTAACTGTCTGTGATTGATATCAGTCAATGCAGTAGAATAGAGAAATCCACAAAAAAGGTATCTCGCAATTTGCTGTTTGGCTTTCTTCATTTGCCAGCTGATTTTAATTATTATGTGCTACCTTCAAGCTGCACGCATCTTGATATATTCGCAGTTGGTCATATTGGGTTGCCTCTCTTCCCGTATCTCTTATCATTAGGGATCTATTTTTTATTTGTAACTTTTTTCCACAATTGTATGATGGTAGGGCTCAGTATGGAACATTGTTAGATTAGAATCAAATATGACGGTGTCGACTTTATTTCGTCTTCCACGAAATTCCCAAGCGTTCAGGGTTCCAATCACGTCTTCACGCTGCACTCCAATGCATTTACTCTTTCTTGCTTTTGACGCAGAGAGATTCAGTTAATCGGTTGTAACTCGTTCTTAAATGCACTGCCTAAATTGTTCAAATGTCCTGGAACCATACGGGGAAAAAGTGCTGTAACTTAAGGACAAAACAATTGAAAGAGATTGGGTATATTTCCTGTACCCCATATATCTGAGTCCAAACACCCTGTGAATGGCGCATGGAGGCTGTTTCACAAATGCCGCTTTGCCTTCACTTCTAACTTGGTTGTCTGTGGGCAAGATGCAGGTAAATTGCTGCTGATTTTTCCCTACAGCATAGGGGCTTCGAGAAATAGGTCACCTCTGTTGTCATTAGCTTCGTAGTTACGTGGCAGTTAAATATCGGCTTCACCCTTTGGGGTACTATCGATGACAACAATTGATATTGATTCGGGTTATTGCTTTTCTCTCAGAGTTTTGAAATGATTTATTCATCCTCTCGTCTTTATTGCCTGAGATATAATGGCCACGTTTTGTCTTGCCACTCGCGGTAACTTGGCTCGTGTTTTCTCATCTTTTGTTTTACAGTCTTCGTCGAACCGCGAAACCAAATTTACAAAATGAACGTCATCGCGAAAATTCGTTACGACTTTCCATTCTGGAAGCTCGAAATCTACCAACTAAACGTCGGTAAGTTTGTCTGTTCCTAAGATGTTCCATCATCATTTTGATTTCCCAATTTTCATTTGTTATTGCTCGTGAACTTATTTGAATTAGCTTGATAGCAAAATTGCTTAACATGAGGACACAATTGTATCCTGTTCATCTAAAATGTTGTGCTAAGACAACTTACCAGTATTTGACTCCGATCAATCGAACAAGTCTAGATCTTTTGCACTTGTGTGAATTAGATTACCTTACACACTGTCGGTGTAAAGTGATCTAGTCTCCGTAAAAATTGTAGATGACCACTTCAGTTATTCCGTAGAGCAGTGCATTTGCTTAGACAAACAGATCGCTTACATCACCGGACGAAGTGAATGTGGTTTCCACATTAATGCACGGGCATTTCTATTGCTCTGGTCTTCGTTAGTTAAACTGCATCTGTACTGTGGTTTAGGGATAAGAATTGCCATACGCTGCTTTTTACCCATGAGTCGGTTATCATATCGTCATGTGATTAAATGCAAACCTCGATAGCAAAAGCTTTGCTTGCATTTAATATCCTCGACTCTTAGAGGCCACGTGTCACATTTGTAAAGTACAACTCCTCTAGCTATGGTTTCCTAATGTGGTATCCAATTTCAAACTGTTCGTTAGAGATAGACCTGATAAATTTTTCCCTAGGTTCCGGTCGACACACTTCCGTCATTTTGATCACAGTTTCCTGTCTGTGCAATAAACGTCCGGAAATTCATTGTATTGTCTCAGACTGACGTTATAATCATGGTCTTGAAGCAATGCACGCAAGTCGCAAAAAGCTAGACAGGGAAGACACTGTCTGACGCTGTGTGTCATGTAGAAGAGACCCGACAACAATGTTTTGTCATCAGCGGAGTCCAGATCGATCAGTTTTTCTTACAGAACAGGACGCCCTCACCTGTATTTTTCAGTTAGTTCGTTTATGGCGATATTAAACGTGAATGTGGAGAGCGGACACTTTGACGGACACCATTTTTGGTGCGGAATATGTTTGTCGGCTTATCATGCGATTGTTCACTAATGCCACACTAATGTGATAATTTTTTTGTTTATTTTTCGTTTTTAACTTATCCATCCTATTGGATCAGTCGTGCGATCGTTTAGCACATGACCCTGTAATTTTGCACCAGTTTCCAACCCGTTCTATGAATAATGTGTGTACATGTAGCTCCGTGTTCTATGTGAATTCATGACGATGTTGCATGTGCGCACCCTGTTGGTTACGTTTGGTTACAGTTTGGTTCACCCTATGTGTAAATGACACATTTGCGATCACTTTTTGTCTTGAACTGGCTCACTTGTTATGCTTTGGTCAATCACGTGTTGGTAGGACTCTGTACTTTCAAATCAATGAAGGCAGTGATCATTACCATCGTTTTCATTAGTGTTAGTGCGATTATAATACATGGCTAGATTCAGACCATTTCGCTCATACAACGACCCTACCGACTACAAACAATGGCCACTGACAGACTGTTCGTGCCCGCGCGAACGAGTTTGCACTCGCCCGATTGTACTGGAAGACGTGAGCTGTATGGACACATTTTCACCAGCAACGTCTACATTCGGTCGCACGTATCGAATGCCGTCGGCGATAATCACGGCCGAGGTTAGAAGGCCGGTAGTTATCACCGAAGGTCATGCGGTTTCATTTTTCTGTCCTTAGGGGTACATCTAATTTGGAAGGCCGGATCATGTAACAAGGATGCTCGCCAATTGTCTGCTGCGTTGACTAGTCAGTATCGACGCCGCAATTGATTGATATACGGTAAGAAGTAAAACACTGATGACTTGACGTCATCTCCATTGGTGACAGTAGTGCACACCACCGGTTGACGTGATTCCTTACTCGTCATACAATCGTGGCATGACGAGCATGTTCTGGTTTAAGGATAGGAGAAAGTGAAAGACTGAGACTTAATATATAAAAATGCGATGTTCAAAATCAAACGTTCAGTATTTGTATACGTGAACCTGCAGAAAAGTGATTGGATTAGAGAAGAGTATGAGGCAACATCTCGAAAATGATTTTTTTCAGATTCACTGTCGCGCCTCATCACTTCCACCTGCTTCAGAAGTAACCTAGCCAGACGGCAACATTATTTTCACAGCTGAACCGGAATGTTTGTCATAGCCTTTAGTGCTTTCAACTAATAGGTAGAGGGCGTCGGGAAGATCCCAACCCGGGCAGTAAGCACGATCTGTTTTCCAAAGTGCTTTTAGTTACTTTCATTCCCCTTTATCGATTCGTCAATTTCTTTATCGAT
>LOND01000597.1:41979-56352 GCA_014220965.1 Paragonimus kellicotti | reverse complement strand
GAGGAACAAACGATGGCACCAAGATTAGGCAACAGATATGTAATAAGATGAATGTGAAAACGAGCTGTCTGTCAAATGTGGGATGTTGCATAGTTAGCTACACTGGACAGTTGACGATTCCTTTCATAAGAGTAGCAAGTGTTAATAGTCCAGTCATCAAATGAAAAGCTACGTGTACGGTATGTAATAAACAGATTTTAGAAATACTTTATACCAGGGAAATAACAGTTAGTAGATATCACAGTGTTTCACGATGCGTTGGCATCCCTGCTGCATAGCCAGGATCATTTGATTTCACAAATGTTTAGCATTTGGGTGAAATCTGACTTAACCTCACAATCAACTGTCCATCTTTTAACCACCTGATTGCTTAATCGCTGATAGCATAGAATACGTACTGTTCGTATTAAACATCGGTAGTCGGGACCTACAGTGTGCTTTGCGTTCTTAATCCTCATTGATCACGTTTTACGGCCACAGGGCAAAGGTGTTTTAACCATGGTATTATATGTGCGATCTTCAATGTTATGGGACACCTGTTTGACTCCAATGATGTTCCCAGTCGTGGAACTGTGAGTTCCGACTTAACTTCCCATACTCCCATCACTCGCGATGTTGCTTCTTATGTACACAAACCGATCAGAAACCTCCAAAGCCCCATCATCTGTTCTTAACTGAACGTTGTTTTCCAACCTTGTAGCAGCTCATTTTGCTTTAAGGTTGCGAAGCGCATTTCGGAAGACTGAGAAGAAAGTGAAATACTATCTAATGAAATCTCTTTTTCATGGGACTCATCTTCAGCGTTACCCGAACCTGTCACAATTCCGCCGAGTAGGACATTTGTGCCTAGATCCTAGCATGGAGACTAGATGACCGGTGCCAGCTGTGTAACTACTGTAGATCACTAACAGTTCGCGGGCTGCTGTCATCAGTACTTTGTGTGTAGCCAAATATGTTAAGAAGATGATAGTTAATCGTGATGTTGACTGTGACTTAAGGCAATAATTGAACCGTGAAGGTGAAAATCTCAAGGAAAGTGTTTGTGAATGCTGCCGTTTGTCGATTTGCAGGTGTGTTGATGTTAACTATCCATTTTCATGTATAATGGCTTTGTGACTTAAGGTTCCTCCTCCTCCTCTTTGATTTTTATACCAGCACTGTTCTTTTGTTTGTAATTTCTATGCCAATTGTGCATCAGTATCGACCACCATTTGAATATCTGCAGATTGTATTATCCTGATAGTTGTGCGTAACTACGACAACTCTGACTATTCAATGGAGCAAAGTGGTTAGGTATCATCTGCCTGTGTGGGACCCTCGTGATCATTCAGATCGCTGGTTACAAAGGCTGTCCGAGATGCGGTATGTTATGGTACTGCCAAAGAACCCTTGTGATATTTTATACGAGTGATACGGTTGTGAGCTATTTCTTCACTACACTGGAGTTCTATTACACCCTATTTTTTACGATTGCCTATGCATTACGAAAGCTTTAATTCATTACTGACCTACTTATGAAGGCCGTCTTTCTATTCACACTTTGAAGACATGTCCCGTGACATTATGTGGACCGTTTTAGTTAGCCGGTGCCTTGGCGTCATACTATTGCCCGGCTGTTTGAAATGTTGGCCCTGTGGCGCACAATTTAATGGTTGCAGTTGCACAAGGACTCGATTTATCCGTGTTGGGCTTTCGGTTGCACAATTGCTGCATAGACAACTATCGATCATATGGCTGTAGATTCGAAATACAGGCAAAGTTGCTGCTGCTTTCTAGATCTGGGCAGCTACACAACATCCATACCACACATGCACAATCATCATTATCTTGGCAGCATAATAGATAGGAACGTTTTTCTTGAGGATTATACTCAATTTGTGCCGAAGTGTTTCTTATGCAACTTCTCGAGTTTCTACATCTTGATGTATACGATTTATTCATCAAAAATCTCTCATAGAGGCTGTTGAAACGTTATTTTGTTTGTTTCCCATTTATGAAACGAAAGCTGCCATAAACATCTACAACCAATTTGCGCGTTCCCTTGCTCATGTGGCTTAAAGTAACCTTGTCGCATTCTCGTCGACTTGCATATCCGTCCAAATGTTTTTTCTTTTATAAATTCCGACAATAGATACTACTGTGATATTTGTTTGGATCGTACACTGTACGCTCGAACCACAAGTAAAACGGCCACCGATGGTATCTTTTGGGCAGAAGATTTTGATTTAAAGTAAGTACAGTTTTTGTGTGATTCTAGTGTAAGATTCCGTAGTGTGACAATTTCACGTTCAGCTAACTGAAGCCAACAGTTGATGTTTTGGGTATGTTGTTGTGAGCCTGTTGCCTGCGTGAGCAAAACCAGAAAGCCACTCTGTCCGATTGGTTTAGCGTTAGAGTCTTGTTAAGTTCTTCTGCCGGTCTTCGTGATTCTCCATTTTGACTGCCTAACCGAATGCATCATTTAGTTTTTTATTACTTGTGTTCGTCTGAATTCACTTACCCCATATTGCCTCACAAGTTATCGTGGTTAGCTTTTGTTTTCTGTAGCAGTGTTGAAATGTCATCCGATTGTCCTTGAACGAAAGGATATGTACTGTCTACGTGCCGTTCACTTCTCTTTATCACTTGCGATGTGACATGCTGCTCACCAAATTGTGTCGAGAACTGTTGTATTGGACCATTGTTATCTTCCTTTTACCAAGTGCACTAACAGTGGAGTCGATCTGTGTTGATTGTCAGAATGGAAACAGTATCTGACATGTTAGTTTTCAGTCAGTGGCGTGTTTACATCCACCCTACGGATAGCTGGCACAATTATTATTTAGCTTGTCAATTTCTGTTTCGTTCTGACAGTTTTTTAGTACGATTGAGATGAACGGCAATGTGAAACAGTTTCATCTGGTGAGGCCCACTAACGTTTGTGTGCGCATGAGCTTACTCTGAATGAGCGGTTAATCTGGCCTGATTGGACTATTTTCAGCCTGCGGTTTAGGCATAACACATCGCTAACAATTCGACGCTATACGCCTGATTTAGAAGTGACGCATATTGATGAGAGTATTGGTAGTAACACCCAGTTTATTGGTTGACTGTCCTGTGGCAACCAGACAATAATTTGGCACGAAGACACGCAAAAGTTTGGGCTCAGGCTTGTCTCCCACGATTCTGCATATCTCTTCTTTCGAAAAATTATATACTCGCAATATCTAGAGTTAGAAGCATTGTCAAGCATGGTACAAACCCAACTAATGGCATATCTGTACTAAGTATGTATGCATACATTTAAGTATACAGGTCGTCTATAAGTTTGTTCAGGTTTGTTATTAGCTAATCATATTTTTTTGAATGGCTTGTGCTTCACGGTTGTACATCCCTTTGTACCGGTTTGCTATGATGCTTATCGCGAGTTAGTTGCAACTTCCCAAATTAATATAATTTGTGTGCTGTATGTGTACGCACGTTTGACTTGGGTGTATTTATTAGAGAACGTGTAAACAGGTATTCCAAGCCATACCATGCTAGACTTGGCGAAAAACAGAATACCCAATCCATTAGCCCGAACTTCCGCATCTACCATTCGTTTTGAACAACCCTATGCTTGTTGTGTCTGACTGTCCCTGACAGTCTGTCTACATAATTGGATACATTACATGACCAACACGTGTTGTGAGATATACAGGATATCCAAGGTATCCTGATTATTTCAAAACTCACGCACTCGTCCTTGGTTTTGTTCTCTATGACCGGCTCATTAAGCTACAAACTTCATTGATAATTGTGGGCAATATTATTCTCACCTAGTGTATTAATTGACGTAACTAATTAGTGTTGGTTTATGTGAAGGCCACTATATTAATCTGTTTATTGAAGCTCACGATTACTGAGACTTTCTTGGGACTAAAGTTAGTTTTCTGGGCTAACAGTAACAGAGCGTAGTCATTCGTTGTCAATTTGATGGTCATTTCATGCTGGTGAACGAATTCCTTAACTATTAACAGGTTTACTGTGGTAAACACACGTGACAGACACAACCCTTCATCGGCGAACGTATTATGATATATACTGTGTAATGTTTTGAAATGTTAGACTATGTATGTTAAGTTAGTCTGTGTGATCGATCTACTTTTCCCTCAGCAGCTGGTCGTTAGAGTCAATCTCGTTCATTTAACTTCTTTCAAAAGCTTGTATTTTCTTTTTAATTCGGAGTTACCAAATCGGTCAAAATGGATGCATTTCCACCCCTTTTTCTTCTACACTTGCTTACTTTTGGTCTTGGACGAATCTCATTCACATGCACATATAGCACAAGTGCAACTCATCGTGCAACATGGTCGGATCCAGTTGTTTGATGTGTAGTGAACCATAGAATCCGACATTTCGTTGTCGAGCGAAACACTTTTATCTTATGCAGAAACATTCTTCCATTTCCTAAGATGAGGTACTTGTCACGTCTTGCTGAGCCGTTCCGTCTCGGTGCTGGCCTTTTCTCTTTTGGACAAGTGTTGCGTTGACTCGAAAGGCCTTGAGAACACAGTCTAACCTTCAGCGTAATGAATTTGATTGACTTTGTAACCGATTTCCTGTACACAGCTGTATTACGTTTCTTTCCACGGTTGACCTACTATCCTGTTTCAAATCAGAACGCCACGTTTATTGTTGCTATGCCTGTAACTTTAACACTAGTTCTGCGACTTAGACGAGAACCAGTTGTATTGTACTTTTACTTACTTGCAGAGTTCATATAACGTTTCACCTGTTTTTACACTCTGTCCCACACTATCAATGTGCAAACTGCTTTTGTGAGACCAAAGGTCGACTTAAGATAGACTTAAGGTCGGACAATGGAGCCATAGGGGCAGTCGATCGATTCGTGTATTTTAGGAAGCTATCTTATCAGTAACGATGTCGTATGAAAGGATTTTGAGTCCCGTATCGTTAAGGTTACGATGCCTTTCAGAGGGACATCTCTCTGAAGCCTAAGTAACGTGTACGCCAATCGTTAGTGTGAGCACTATTACTGTACGACTGTGAACCATGACCGTTTAGAGTAAATGAGGCGAGCCCTCCATAACTATTCACCATCGTAGTTCGTGGCTAATTGTATGCGTTGGGTGGTCTGAAGTCGCACTCAACGATGGAACTAGAGGCCATTATTTATTAGTTAGCGTCAAGTTGGTTCGTTTGTTCGGTCGGTAAAAATTCATAAACTTGCACAAAATGACCAATTACTGCGGATACCAAATCCATGTCTACCACGGCCAGCAATCTAATGTGATATTCCTACTAAACTAGCTTAGGATGCGAATTGGACACACGATGACTCGGCTGAGGAAAATAGATTCAATTACAAGTAGATGAGCAGGACGGCTGAAAAATAGGGGCAAGTTGATAGATAATCGGGATCGGCGGCTTGAGCGTTACCGTTGCTTGACTGCGTTGTCTGTAGAGTATGTACAATTGGCGAAGCTGGACAACAATAGTCGCCTTGATGATATCATGCAGATGTCACTTTACACTTACTTTCAATTTGATTATTTGGTTTCATCTGGACTTTGCAGTTTCACTTGAAATGAGGTCTACTTTTATTTGTTAATTGTGGCTTGCTTTTATTTTTTGTTGTTGCGTAGTGGTTACACGTCTGTGTCGATCACGGTTGTGTGGCTGTCGGTGGTTAACTGGGCAATTTCTTTTAACTGTATGCGAGGCTTCTGTGAAAAGTGTCATACAAAATTTCCCCTGGAAATGTCCCCTGCAGTTGTAACTGGAATGCTAGGATTTTCACTATATAGTTCCCCTGACTGACAAGTATCATATGAATATAACTGAAATATACCATTTTCTTTAATTGAAACTTCAGTTAGGTATAATTTGAATTTAGAGATGTTTTTTTTCTATCATCGTTGTGTTTCATTCCCTCGTGCTTGGACATTCCATTTGGTTTCAACCGTTACGGTATGTGTGATTCACCCCACGGAAGTATTCATATGGTATGCAAATGCACCCGACTACTTTGTCATTGTTAAGATAAAGGGCAAATTGGTATTTTATCTCATTTGATGAGCTAAGATTTGAGAATATTTTCCGCATGCATGTCGGCTGCTAGAGGAATTGCCACCTTTGTGCGTAAGGTTGCTTGGGTGAATAGTGGTTATCTCGAACTCTTTTGAGGAACATAATGATACGCTATAATATAGGTGGCAGGTTGCATCTTTGTTGGGCCGAAATCGAATGTTGGATACGGTAGTGCCATCTCATTACCACTACTGATTGTGGTGGTTCCCTGCCCAGGCTGAATGTGGACTTAATGCGAGTACTGCACTTTGTATGCCTTCTTGATTCGAAAAATTCCTGTCCACATCAGTCCACGGTCGATTTTGAAACTCTATTCTTCCCTTTTATACATTCCTTCGACCTTGCCAGCTCTCAACTAATGTTCGTATCCACTTTTGGCTCGGTTGGATTGGCTCCGTTGACCCAGTAATTTTTGATATTTGTGTTAGTTCTACTCACCCGTATTATCACGGCTATTCGCCAGCCCGTCGCACATTGATTGTCCCTAAATAATCATAAACGTGGCATGGACGGCTGACATGCCACTTCACCAACGACAACTTTTAACTGTTTGGGTATTACACAAAAAATTATATCATCACTTTCACGTTCAATCGTTGTTTCCACCTTCGTAATCTCTCGTTCTGTGGCATGCACTTGAGGTGTGTGTGCAATCCTGCTTTTTTTTTATTGCCCTCAGGCCTACTTTAGTTTCTGGTGCAGGACCATATATGCAGTGGATGGTTTGTCAAAAAAGTAGGTAACCAGATAAACAGTTTGGAAAATGGAGATGTTGAACTCCGTGGTTCGTTGGCATTCTTTGTGTGTTGTGGTTTGCACCACCTGTTCGTTGATCGCCCATGCGCGTAGACTATGTTAAATAATCTAGTCTGTCCAAAAATGTGTTTGTATGTTTCTCGTCTACTTAGTATGTACCACTTCTATGAAATTTCACATACAAATGTGGTATTAGATGCGGCTTTCGACGCCTATTTTTCTGTTAAATGATTCTTACTTTCCACTTGCAGTGCATATCGAACGTAATTCATAGATTTTTCTCACAGTTTTTCGTTGGACAGGATTTAAAAATATAACCGTCTGTTTTGATTTCTCAAACATGTACTTTATTTATAGATTCCTTATCGAATTGACAATAATTTTGACCAATGGACCGGTTGTCTTTCATTGCTTACCGAGATCGAAACAGATTTTCTATGCTCAACAAATGGTTAGATAGGTTATAGCAGCTAATTTGACCGTCAGTAACAGTTATGGTTGTTTTCTTGAAGCTGATAATGATAAGGAATATCCCCACTTGTATCAACCAGCGCGCTTTCCGGAGATGGATAATCTAAACAAGCCACGACCATCAGCTGATAAGTACGATGGTATTGATTTGATTTCTAATAACGGTTGATTAGTTTCTTGTTGACTTGCTTCCCCAAACTCTGCCGGCAGATGCTCTGCTCGTTTTGTTCAACCAGTCTGTTTAAACATTCAATCTGATTCTGGTATTAGTTCCGTCCTTCATACGGTTGCCAGGGGTGACATGTACTTTAGAAAGTTCGAACAGCTGTGGAAAGAACCATGTTTGGTCAACGTTTCATTTAACCTGCTCCGTGCAACCTAGTAAGCTTTTCGGAAACTTGCCACAAAACGTGGTATGATACAATTCCCTTTTCAGTTTGATCGTAACACATTTTGCCAAGGTTTTTGTCGTCAACAGTTTGGGGTGCGATGAGGTGCAACAAAAGTCTTTCGAATGAATCAACTACATTTTGATCGGGGAAGTAATTTTCGTAAGTTCTACCGGAAAATGTTCAACACACGTTTTGCTAGAACTTCCCAGTTGAATACCATAATACAGTGGAGGAAACATAACTTCACAATTTCTCACTGTTTTCTCTCGGAAACTAAAACTCTGTGAGGTAGCCAGATGTAGGTGTCAATAGTCGTAAACGAGACAGGAGTTTATGCAATCTATACTTTCCAAAAATACTTGTATAGCATTGTAAATGCGGGTGGCTGGTAGAAATTCGGAGTGCTTCTAGAACGTTTCAGTCTCTATTAATTTTTCCACCTCAAAGCAGTTACTACCAGAATCTTCATAAATACTACCGATTAGTCCAACACGCTTATTTTCTCAAACACTTTACAGTGAACCTTATGGTGCACCCGTTTTTCTTTAACTCTGTCTTCACTGGCCAACTGTACTCTTCTAAGCACTCGATGGTTTTGGTAATATTCCGGAATGCACAAGCCCAAAAAACAAGTTTTTCTTGCTCAAACCAATGACATTTCAATTGTGCTCTCCAATACTGACGAGATTTTTATTTGTGTTTCATGAGATGTCACATGGTTGATTCATTTTCCCACTTCTGTGTTCCTCCGTAATTTTTGTTTTGATATGTGTAGTTTCGCAGTTTACTCGGCAATTCGAAGGCTTACTCATGGGTTTCTCTTTCTAGAGTGCTTTCTCGTTTCCGAAAAAATCACTTATGAATTAGATTGGAAATTTAATCAACACGACTGTAGATAATTTCAGTCAAGTTACAACTGCGAAAAGACATCTTACTCTCTGTCAGTGATCTGATGTTTAATATTTCGGATGTAAAACACTCATTTCAAAATGTTCATCCGATCATTTTAGACAGCTTTCAGCAGCCTGTTTATTGCCTTAACACCGCAGTGCTTGGCCCTTTTCTCATTATTTTTTTTAACGGTTTTCCAGCAATCTACCGAATGTTTCTGTGATGACCTTAAGTCTGTACAAAGAAGCGGATGTAAGTGGCAAAGATAATCGTCGTTTTGGCACTTCGAGACTCAGTTCGAAGAAACACAGAAAATCTCAAAATCAGTTGATTGGTGAGTGCATTTTCAAGTTCATTCGTATGTACACTATAAAACTTTTTCGACCGACACGTGTTTGAGATAGTTCCTCCGCAACAATGTTGCTTGTTAACACGCACTTCCCTTATCCTTGCTTCTGTACTGATCAAGAAATACTGGAGTCTAATAGCATTATAAAGATGGGCATTGAACGTGTCAGTTTGAAAATGTGTTTGATCCCGTTCTGTGCATCTCTGTAGGTTCCAGTAAAAGTTCAGAGGTGGTGATGTATCAGCCGGTTTACTTTCTGTGCTCTGATCATCTAATCGTATGTCACCGGATCTTCCACAGATTTGCCGACTAATTTACATGTGTTTAGTTTTGACCAGCTACTTCTGTCAAAGTCGGTTGAAAGTTGGTGTGATGGAGGTAATTCACACATTTTATTATTGAAAAGAGAAAACTCTTAAACTGGAGATTGGCCCATGTCTGATTATTACAACACAGCTCGTCGTTTACTAATTCTCTGCTGTCATCTGCCACCACTGTGGTAGCTAGCTTGTTGATCGTCAGCAGTCATGTGTGGCAGGCGCATCATCTAGACAGCGAGACGGTCCGTCAGAACTGTTTTCGAAGCAGACTGGTAAGCAGGTGGACTTCACTACGTGTGTTTTAGTGACTGGGGGAGCATTTTGGCAATATCAGTCTATCTTTTCCCTCTCACTCTGTGTCTGTTTTACACTATCTGGATTAGAATGAAAATTAGCAGTTCGGTGGTTCTCGTATGCCATATTTTTTTAACGATGAATGTTGACCTTAATCATTGCTTCTGTAGAGTGCTATCAGCATCCTAACTACAGTCCAAGGATGATCCTCATCTGTTATCAGATTTGACGCAGAAGGGAGACATTTAATTATCCTGCCGTGAGGATTTCGCCTTTTAACGGCATTCAAGTTCCTATAGGATGCAGAACATCACTAGAACTAGTGCCTCCATAACAATAACCTATATAACAACGATTACATCTGATTCAAAAATGTCACTTCAATATGATAAGTTTTTGTACCCAGTCACGTACACACCCTTATAACTAACCACTCATTGCAGCCATGTTCCTCAGGTTACGTCCCCCAAACGCATCAGTTTTTGGCACACCAATAGTTCACTTGTCGCACATTCCTCTTCTAGCTGGCGAATGCATTATTAACCGTCAGGTATTGCAGATTCTCAAAGGTTCCAATATTTCAGAGATCGTGCCTGGAGGTAAGGCCGTCGGTGACCGTAACTAAACAATTCCATACCAAAAGCGCACATTTCTCTTGCGCGAAACGGGGCTTAATACCGTCCTTGAGAAGTGAAGAAACGTCGCTAGCTGATTATAGCACGATCAGAGTATCAGTTGAGAATAAATATTTGGCGAACAAACTAGACATCAGTAAACATAGTTACGTTTGCCGTAATGAAATGTACAGGGTGAACTGCATCTCAGCTTCAGATAACCAGCCGTGGTCAAACCCCTCTAGAGAGCAGAATGCTTGCCGGTATCGTAATCCGTTCTTCCTATTCTTCATCTTCCGTCAAACAAGGTCGATAGTTTCGCCGGCATGTCTGAAAACATCCATTTGTTTCTGGTGTGTCTGCCCTCTTGCAATTAATCAAGTCGAGCTATCAGTTCAAGACAAGACTAAACATAAAACGGCGTGAAGCATATCTGACATTCTGGCCGAAGCTTTAACAAACATCATTCTGAATAGCATCCGTAAGAACGGCTATTTGGATGTCAGTATGCGTCTCGTCAAACGAAGTTTCTCGAGATACGGAACTTATTAAACAGGTTGCTCATAATATTGACAAATCGAACGCTGACACTAATGCTGAAATAGAAGACGAACATTCATCTTATATTGCAATGCGTGACACTCCCATACTTCTCCTACTTGGAATTTGACGATTCCGTTCTGAACTTTGGTAAAATAAATATGGAACTTGTTAATCGTATGTCTTACGACAAGTACAGCGCACTTGTATTTTTTGTAGTACATACTCAAATGCATATTCACTGAACCTGGCTTTGTCATAACTACGTTTCATAGGTCTTTCTGAAACGAACCACACGGAAAGTAAAATGACAATGTGTACTTCAGGCCACTGTAGTAGTATGCGGCATTACTCGCAATGTGATTAACGTATTTATTAAATTCTAGTTATAAAGATAAAACTACCAGGGCGAATTACTTCTTGGTCCGGCAATTGTCGTTATAATTACGAACCACTGTGCGTGACAAGGTCTCAGAATGAGCCGGATATCATAAATTTTTTATCGTTGTTATTATTATCATTTTCAAATTCTGCTACTAGACTATTAGGAGGGATTACTGGAACATCGTGTGACAACCACAGAAACGACGACCTTGCTTCTACGACGTCGAAGATGCCTACGAATCTAGTAACACCGTGGCTCTTAGAACAGATAACCATAACCAAGTACTCACAGAACAAGCAGGTTCTCTTCTTGGATGTTAGTGTATTGACAATATGTTCATTCTTGAACAGACGCCAGAACATAGATCTTCCATCTCCCAGCAATCGATCGTGGTACTTCTTAGCTCAGAGATTACAGTTGATTCGGTTCAACGACGTCATAAAGCATCTAAGTTTCGGAAATCAACTTATACCCGTTTCGAATACAGAGTACGCATTCTGTGGTCAGCTATCTCGAGTGTTATCTCTTTTGAGTTGTGTTCGACGGAGTAGTGTTCCTTCAATTACTACACAGATGATAGGCACTTTGAGTGATGCTTCCGCCAGGTGGTAGGCTGACCGATACAGAGTATACGAATTTTGGGTTGACCGTGATCCTCCCTGTGTTGACCAATCGCGCTACATTGAGTTGAACAGTGTGTGAATTGGGATCGGAGTCAGGGAGTTGACGGTCTTTGAAAACAATTAGAAAGCCACATCCTGACTTTCATCGGCATGCGCGCCAGCACAAGTGGTTATTGGCTAGCGCCTTAAATAGATTGCTGTAGTTTAATAAACACGCTTGATCACACTGGTTTTCGCCATCCAGGAAACATATCAGGAAAAAATCGGAGCTGTCAGTGTAGGAAGGGTGTCACAATTTGAGGGAGAGATTCTACAAGCAAGTGCTTTTTTCATCGCGGCGAGATGCATTCTCTGTCGGGCTTACAATCAGATCTTTTTCGAAAAATTGCTGAATAAATCGCGATCGGTCTATAGTCGAAAGTACCTTTCAACAGCACAGTTGATACTGACATTTTTCCATGTCTCGTCAAACTGTTCGCTAGTAAAACTGCATGAACAGTATGAAGCTAGTGTTGTGGCTAGAACAATAGCTCGTTTGTGTTTGTTGAATGCGATGGTGGCGTTGATACCTTCCATTGGTGTGTTGGGTGATGTGTCGTTCGCTCAACCTGACATTAAGTTGCAAACATTTATTCGCCAACCGAGGGGATAATATCGGTGAGTAAGAATTTGAACGTACAGTTTTGGACAGCGCTTCAGAGACGTTTTAAACCCAGTGGCAGGATCAATCGAAATATGTCTTTTTTCAAGACGGTCGGGTAATCTCAGCATCACAAATGAATCTAATCGTGCGCTTACATATGATAATTCATTCTTGCTTACCGTGAGTTGTGATCGCTCGGCGCTCAGCACGGCTGCCTCATAAAAGCGTGGCTAGAGTTCTAATGTCGGTCCTAGAAGGGGTATTCGTTACTGAAGGAATCTAACAAGAGTGAAACTGGAGTATAGCTCTTCTTGTCGGAAGGGGCTGACTGAAATATCTGTGGGATTGCAACAGCTGCGATCAGTTGTAAGTGAGGTCCAACCTATATCATATAAAATCCTCTATTACTTACCAGCATTGTAGTCATATGCAATCAAAAAACTCATAATAATGGTACTTCCAAAAGCTTTCGAATTGTATTGACAGGATGATAGAAGAATTTTCAACAAGACGAAGTTTCTGTGTAAACCTATTCTTTTTCTACCCGCATTGATCGCATGCTGAACAACCTTTCTCTTACACAGGTTTCGTCACTATACCAATGTCGGAAATCTCCACCCGCAACGATACCCAAGTCTGGATTACGCTTCAGTCGGCATCAGACACCAGTTCACGTGATGTCCTAACAGCCGGGCCGGTGCCGGTTTTCAACGCCCAACCGGACTGTGGCATGAGTGGGCTTGCACACTGTGATAGCGCTTCCGTTCCTCAGTTGACTAACGCTCATAGTTCCAGTAGCACCAGCCAGTTGAGTCAGCTGAGTGTTGGGGATATGCGCACTCAGCCACAGCTTCGTATCCGAGTCCGATATCAGTCGATCGAGGTTCTTCCGGTGCGCAACTATTGGGATCTGAAGTCGGTGCGTTATCTGATCTGGCTTTTGACGTAGATTAAGATTCTCGCTTTTACGCTACAATGTGTTTGCTACCAGGACTTGTTTGGAGTCACATTTGAACTGGGTACAGTCAAACTTTCCAAACTGAAACAGAAGTCTGGTTTGTAAAACGCACAACCAGCAACTAATTTGGTTACGTTCATATCTACGAAGGCTCGTTTAAGTTTTGCCCAGTGCACTATGATCTCTCCCAAACTGTGCCCCGAACAATGACGAGTACAATTTGTTCACCCAATACGTCGCCTCTTAAGGCATTGCTCGAACATTGGCCGATCCGGATTGGTATTTAGATTTCGAAGTCTACCAATGGTAGTTTTCCTTATGCCCTTGTGCTCTCACTTTCGGTTCAGTTGTTACTAACAGTGATGGCGTGCTGAGTCTCTGTGTACAGTGAAACGTAGTTACCGTTTGTACTTGATTGTTTTCTTTTTTTCCCTTAGTTGACCGCTTGCTTGATTAGGCAATTCGCACACGTCCCCATCTCTCAATAATGGTCGGTGTACAAAGCATCGATTGTACTCACTTTGAATTTCTGAAAGTTGTTCAGTCCTGCGAACCTTGTCTGTTAAGTTTTGGTTTCAGTGGAACAATTAACTGCTCTCAGCGCCCCCTAATTCCACCTCGCCCGTTAAAGTCGTAGTAAAGACTTTCACATTTGTGTCCTGTTTGCACTAGTTAAAGAAAAGCAGAATGATGAGCAGTTTTTGAATTGGAATAGCTTGAAGAAGAAACTGACATCAGGTTTATCCTCTGTTGTACCTTGTTGTCTTGATTTCTAAGGATGTCGAATAGTTATAGGTTTGTAAATGATAGGTATGACTGCAGAAGAAAATTAATTGTGAGGGTATTGTTATACCTGTGGTGACTTCTATTATTTGCCACGTTACATACTTTCTTCCGAAGAAAAAAAATCTTGCCAAACAACCAAAATAGACTATACCAACTGTCTATAAGAAAAACCCGACAAATGATCTTTCATCGTGTTATCGGTATACATTTTGAATTAAGGCACTATGAATGTTGTTCAACTCTGAGCAACTCACATCGGAGACTAATTTTGGGTATATA
>LOND01000597.1:11274-25237 GCA_014220965.1 Paragonimus kellicotti | reverse complement strand
AAATACCACCTGTACAACCTTCACACCTATGTTCTGAGTTGTCGTGAATAGACGAAGTGTGATGAACGTCAGAACCCTAGAGATTAAAAAAATCAAGCAGAGTCGCTAGTTGTCCTGCACACGTCCACAGATTCCTTCGTAAACAGGAAAGATAATAGATTCCACTCGAGTTAAAAAAGACATTACTGGTCGTTTAGACTGAACGGAGTAGACTGACTAACTCTGCTTGATTTTTTTAATCTCTAGGAGTTCTGACGTTCATCACACTTCGTCTATTCACGACAGCTCAGAACATAGGTGTGAAGGTTGTACAGGTGGTATTTCTAAGTCGCATTCCGGAACGGCGTTACGCATACTACCCAGCAAGAACCAACATATTTCTCAACTAGAAGGGTGCGTTTAGCGCGATTGTTTGACCCCCATTTTTTTTTATTCTCTTCGATTCAAACGGATGCCGATCAAGTTTGTAAACATACTATGGGCGCTTTAGTCCGATGCATCATCTCAGGTTTGAGCTTTTCGGAGACTGTCAGGCACGGCCTTTTTATGATTGTGGACGTAAGTGTTGTGGTGTCGCATCATTTATTGCAGTGATTACAAATTATAGCAAATTGTGCACTTGAATAGGCGATCTTTGCGCTTACAGATTCCCGTTTCGCAGCCGGCGTTGGACATACTCCAAGAATGGGCGGTTCGCTTTTTCGATGTTTTCAGGCGTGATGTGGTGGATCTACGTGAAATCACATGGCGAGCCGAAATTTGGCTATAGATTCCGTCTTGCTGTCCGTTTTGAAAACAGGCGAAATGGTTTTCGTATCTCCTTGTGCATCCGTTATATCCCACTTTGCGGGAATAATAAATGGGGTAAACAATTATAAGTTAACATTCGTAGATATTGTTTTTGGTTGATTACGTACTATTATTAGGGGTTGATGCCAGTATCAACTGGTCATCTTGAAAAACCATTGTAATGGCTTTTGCAGGCCTGTAAGTCGGCAATACACTTTCGAATTCAACTTTGTAGGTGCAGTGTATTTTTCATGACTGAGACAATAACGTTAAATAGTAGGATGTCAGTTTTGGACCTAGAATGACCAGAATGTGAGGAGTTCAGACTGAGCTCGTAGGTTAGGGTTGTATTCTGTAACTTGAGGCGTTTCGATGTCAAAGAGTATTTCGTCTGATGCTAAGAATCGCTTTGTGATGTGACAGTTTGAACAGTTTCACACCACGACGACGAGACGTTGATGATAAAGGCTGGGGATATCAAGCGTGCTGAAGATTTTGACAATCAGTGTTTGCGTTCGGTCCCACACATCGGTTGGCTTCAGTCAGCGTGTCACATGGAATTTACAAGACGGGCTTTTTCATTAAGTTCCGAAGAAGATTACTTGCCCTACTCCTGATAGTAGATAGGTGGTTAGGTGGAGTATTAAAGATGCATACCTCTCTCTCACTGGTTTTTGACACGACTTGCAAATTGGTGGCTTGGCATTGGGACTTGAAGGCACTCTTCGATAACTTAAGACCTTTAGATCGCGTTCGTTCAACGAATCAGGATACTTGTGATTCATTGGACCTCGGTGGCGTGCAAGCTGTCGTGGTTTGATTTGGTTGGTGTATGGAAGTCACAAGGATCGTGTTTTGCAGATGCTATTCTGTTATCTTGTTGCTCGGTGCACTTGTTACGTTCTTGTAGAATTTTCGGGTTTGGACATGGTGCGGTTTTATCAACTGAACTTCAGCCTCCTTTTTCTCGTCAACTAGTATATTCTTCTTACAGTTGTATGACAAGTTGTTGTCAGTGTCAATCTCTCGTGCACTGTTTTTGACAAGTATGGGGGTGTTTTGCGGATGGTGATAATATCGTTAACCTACTATCCGACGCCCTGTTTAGAAGGAGTCCAAATGCAAAAAGTCTGAGCTTCAGCTGAACTCAAGCGAGTGACGGGAGCAGCATACCCATACGCACACTGAGAGCTCAGGTATTTCACATTTGGACTCAGTTAACCACCCAGTTCACTGTATCGTAAAATCTGCTCAAGAATCCAGGAGATTGACTTCCCTATCAGGATTTTTCAAATAGTTCACTCTGGAATCCACCAGTACCACTGTTTAGCAATGAAACTGTATTAGTGATGAGTTAGTCAGTTCAGGTAAGAAACTACTGAGCTCCCAGCATGACTTTGTAGCTCCGCTGGTAAAGCGCTTGCCGCGTTTGGACGTGTTGTTTCTGTCCCTAGTTCGAGTATAATCGATGCCGAGACTATTCGGAATCTGTCACATCACTTACCAGAACCATATTTCATTATCAGGTTTCATCACGTCCTACTGTTTAACAACGAGCATCAGTATACGCGTTCGAGCATTTGACATCGGTATTGCAACGGCGTTCAGTTATATTTGAAGTGGAGAGTATTCGTTGCTTGCGTGCGTTCTATTTAAGCTCTATACTTCGGCAGCACGATCCGTTCGCGATGAATATATTAAGTTTGCTTTGTTTGACCGTCGTTCTTTTCCTCCATTAAGCCCACATCAAATGGGACGATCACTTGAGCAAGGCGGCCGTTTGTCAGCGCGTGTTTCGGAACTCTCGGGATACGCGATTTTCTCGCCAAGTGATCAGGTTGCACAATTTGTGAAGGTTGGATCACGTATTTCGCACGCCTGGTTGACCATGATTGCACCAGGTCTTAGTTGCCGAGGTCACAACAGTTTTGGTGGGACCGCAGGATGGCCATGCGACTATATGGTCACGTAATATGAAGACTAACTGTCCCATTGGGTAAAATGGACGGGTGCCGCGCGCCTAGTGGAGGTCTTCGTTTCCACATAGATCGCTGGTTAGCAACGCTCTCGGGGATCGCAGCTTGCTTGGGTCTACATTTCTAATTTCTCTACCTAGCCTTATTTTGATCCACCCTTGTCTTTCCTTTATTTCGAGGACATTCCACGTTTCTGTTGCAGTAACTCGTGGCTCGAGCCACGGTCCAGTCAGGTCCAGTTCGTGATCGCTATGAGTGAATGAATGCTCTGTGATCAAGGCAAGCCATTTGGGGCGATGAAAATAAACAATTTTGCTAAACTCTCCTCTTGTGATCGATTAATCGCTCCTCTGTGAATCTCTGCCAAACGCAATCCTTCTAATCCAACATACTTTTTCTGTCAATCATGCGCATCGCTTTCACACAACCCCTTTGAAACATCATCTCTTCCTGGTAGACTACAATCCGCTTGTGATGTAGTATGTCAGTTGGACTTTTTGATATATGTTGGTCTTCTCTCCGTATATATATATATATATATATATATATATATATATATATATTGTATATCAGTTGACTGCAGTTGTTCATTTCTTGCTACCGTTCGCAATTTTTGGAGAAGTTGATCGTTTAAATTGATCCTATCGAACTCTCTGAACGGTTACTATGCACAATCTAGGATCAGTGATGAGCGTGAACTCCGATTTTGAGGTTTTTCTCATAAGAATACACGAACTGGTTTTATTTTAATTTGTAAAATGCCCCAATTCCCGTCTCTCAACCGGGACTTTCATCGGTACTCATTATTAAACAAACTGCTCAGAATAGAAATCTTATTTTGTAATTTGACACTGCTTGTTTTTCTGCGCAGCACGCTTCTAGCGTACCGTTTGATTACCCTACATCTTTCTAATTATTTCAACAGAAAACGAGTCGATGGCTTTTCGATCCAACACAATGGCCACAAAGGCTGTGGAAAGTTTCGTCAAATTAGCCGGATCCTCAGTGAGTTGCGTCTATACAATTTTCAATTTATCCCCGTGTACCTTATTTGTGGGTCTCGTCTTGTTGAGTCACATAATTGAGCAGAACAGGAATGTATCTTGTCAGGATGCCATTTATAGAGTCGAGTATTCCACCGTTTGATCAATTTCATGCTTGTTTTGAAGCATCAACTAAATATGGTTCGCACGGGATTGGGACAACTACCGTCTTTGCTCTAATTTTCTTATGGAGTGCAACCAGATATCAGTAATAGCGCTGTTCTCAAGGCATCCAAATCAGCAAAATTGACAAATAATCTGAAAATTCGTTAACATCGTCATACATTCGAAGCAATCTTTGCAGTGGCTCAACTAAACGCAGCCTGTATGCAAAACACGAGTGCACCCAACTGATAGGCTGCGTTCTAGATGTCACACTGGCACTGGTCGTGAAATCATTTCGTTCTATGGTAACACAATCCAGCGTCGGATGGAAGTAGGATGCACCATAAAGTTAATCTTCTCTCTTCCCCGTTATACCATTGCGAGATTACACCGTCTTGATCGATAGACTAGCGAAGCTTTTCCTGTTAACTAGTCAGAATACTTAACTTGCTATATGAGTTCATCTTACACATTCGTATTAGACACACTTGTGAGACCAACAGGGAACCATGGATGACGGTTCTTATGCAAGGTGGCAAGACTACACGTCTTTCGATACGGAGCTGAATATTTTAATCATTTACACTTACTACTTACAGAAAATTCGAAGTTTTATTTCATGTGTAATTACCGTTGACAAGGAGACGGTTTATCTTTGTGAAAAATCCTGAATATTGTTTTAACTCACGGTTTTATGGTTTAAAGTTTGGCAACCAACTTCCCTGTCTTGGTTGACCTAAAGTGTAGACAATTTAGTGATGATATGTCATGAATTTACGGCGACCGGTTTCGTTTACCGGGCTGAGGCCTTCGTGGCTCACAAAGTCGGTGGTTTTGAGTGATGTGGCGGTGTGATACTCGGAGTTAGGGAACTTCGAATAGCCCTAGAAATCGTACTCGAATTGAAACCTCCCACGCAAGTAATAAGAAGACCTCGTACTGGTTGCAGTAAGCAGTTCTTATTCATGAGACAAGAAGCCGAATTTATGGATGTACAACAGTATTAAAGAAATCACAGTCTGTCATTGGCTGATCGTATTGGCACATACAAGTCACAAACTGTACGTTAATTGGTGCAATACAGAACAAAGAAATTAGCGAATAACGGAAGGCGTAACATTGAGACTGTTCGTCCAATCCTGATGTAGTATCTTTAACGCGACGTTTGGATTGGCCCCTGTTAGATCTTCTATTGTGTCGGGGTTTGAATAAGCGGTGAATCGAGTAGATTTTCACCACAGGCGGTTAATCGGGATCAATGACGTGAATGTTGCCGTTGTTTGGCGGGGTTGTTTATCAAGTAAATGTGATTATAGATGAGACCCAATTGTGAAAAGTCAGGGCCTCGGCTGGATGTGATTAATAACGCGGAGAAATGGAAGCTGGTGACTCCTCAGTTCCATTTATAGCTTGGTTGTTTGTTCGCATGGTTCACACACGTAAGCATAGGCACCGTCCTTTTCTTTCTCAACCAGGGTTTGCTCTTTTCTTCATGGTTGTAATAATCAGCACGGAGTGCAGTCGTATTAGTTTTCAGTGATGGGGTCTCTGACAGGACGAAATGTTGAAAAAATTGTAGTTGTCCAGGTGTTCAACTTGATCAATACGAACATGTCAGTAACGTTCGAGTTTCGAAAATGCGGCAGTTGATCAGGGAAATCTCCAATAAACGCTATTCTGAGCAAGCTATTAAACGTTCAGTGTATTGCGAATCAACATGAGTATCTATACTGCTACCTTGACGAGGTGGTCGGGCTTGTGTGCTGTTTTGATCCGGCGGGCTATGCTGACTAGGACTCCGGTCCTTCCAGGTTCAACCCTGTCAGACAGGCCAAAGGGGAGCAGCCAGACGAAAAGCAGTTACACTCATAGGATTGTATGTCGCACTACTGACCGCGTAGGAGTGCTTAGGTAGTGAGGCACGATCCTATGGGCATACAGCAGAACTATTTTTATAGTTGCGGCACTGCTGTCTTCCGTATCAGGAAGAAGGGGTTAGAAAAGGTACCCTCAAACAAAGCACTCCGATCGCCCAACGGTTGACCGTGACCGCCGGCGTATTATCCAATACGGTCGAAAAACATCTATCACCCAAAAGCCCGATGTAGCTTCGAGTACATCCACTGCGCGCAGCAGTGCTCAGAATCAGACATCAATGTCTTATTCACTGCGCCCTCGGGCTAGGCAAGCCCCTCACTGCCAAGTGAGTCAGACTTTTGAGTCATTGGCTCCGGGTGGGGTCCCCCAAGAAAACCCTGTATCCTGTGTCTCGCAGGTCAGACTTTTGAGTCAGAGACTCGGGGTGGGGTCCCTCAAGTCAACCCCTCTTCCGCGGCATAAACGACCGGGAAGTATCAGAAGTTATCGCTCTCCCGACGGTGACATTACTAACCCAACACGACTTTCTTCTACTGTTTTACCCCCCATTTCTTCTGCCTTCCATGTGCCTTCGGGCGATAATTGTTTTCTGAGGCCAAGACAACCGGTAAACATTGGCGCCTTCAATGTCCGCACTCCGACAAGTCGGTCAGCAAGCTGCTCTGGCTAGTACTCTCTCAAGTCTGGAGCTTGATGTGTGCTGCGTGTCGGAGACGCGAGTCTACGATTCTAGCACCGTTATTCACTGAGCTCACCTCTAGATAACTGTCGATTCAAGCGCTTCTCTCTCAGGGTTTCTGGTGACGCCGAAGCTGAATCTCGTGGTCAAGCTGGAGTGGGAATCGCACTGAGTTCCAGAGCAGAGCAATGTTTGCTCGATTGGATCCCAGTGAACAGTCGCTTGTGCGCTGTCAGACTCAATACATCGGTAAAAGTCTGTCGACGCAAATCAGAAAGACGTTGTTTATTCATTATATCGGCGTACGCTCCAACAGACATCTGTTCGGATGTTAACGGGGATGCGTTCTATGACGCCCCTCGTTGACCTTCTGAAGCAAACTAAACACTGAGACATCGTCGTACTAGCGGGCGATTTGAATGTCCAGCTTGGTCGGCTTTCCCCGGACGAGAAGCGGCTGGGAGGTATGTTTGGTGTCCGGGCACAACGCACTGACAATGGTGACAGACTGCTGCAGCTGTGTGCATCCCATGGTCTCTATATTTCGAGCACCGCATTTCAACACAGGAAGAAGCACTGTGTTACATGGAGACCTCCGTGTGCTTCTCAACTGTGGACGCAGTTGGATCATATAGCAGTCAGTTACAGGTGGCGCCACTCTGTTAAGGACTGTCGTGCCTTTTGGAGCAACCACCTGGACTCGGACCATGCTGTTGTGCGTGCCCGTTTTGTTTTGTCATTTGCCCAGAGGACATGCTCGTAAATGCAAAGTAATTAACTGGCATTCGAGCGATGAGGGTGTAAAGAACGCTTACCAGAAGGCGTTGGTGAACAAGTTGCCCAGTTCGAGTCAGGTGAGGGATCCTAACGAACACTGGGAACAAATCGCCGCAGCTATGAAAACATGCTGTGAAGAGGTATGTTCCGAAGGAGCTGTTCAGTTGCGACAGAACTGGATTTCCATCGCGTCGATAAACCTCATGAACAAGCGTCGCTCGATCCCACCTGGTTCTGAATATGATGACGACCGTCGAGAACTTAAACGCAAGCTGACTAAAAGCTTGCGCAAAGACCGTGAGCACTACTTGGTCGAACAGTCGAAAGAGATGGAAAGGGCCTTTTTATCTGGGAATTGCAGAAGGCTTTTTCCCTGATCCGTGGTTGTACTGGTCGTCGATTTGGTGTAAGTGACCATATGTGAAAAAGATGGTTCACTTATCACCAATCAATCGCGTCGACTTGACAGGTGGGCTGAACATTTTGAAGAACAGTTCAGCTGGCCTCAACCAGATTATGTGGACGACGGGACCCGAATGGTCAGTTATTGCATTCCAGACGGCCCTCCGTCGGAAGCAGAAGTGGTCCTAGAGCTCAGGTTATTGAAGCGTAATAAGGCTCCTGGACCAGACCTCCTCTCTTCTCTTTTTCAAGTTGCCTTTGTCAACCTGCGTCATCTGTGGCGTCGAAAAGACGTTCGATTGTCGCTGAAAGGAAGAGTATATAATGCTTGTGTACGTTCTGTTTTGCTCTATGGTTCGGAAACGTGGCCTGTTCGCAAGGAAGATATCAACAAGCTTGCTGTATTTGACCATCGTTGTCTCCGCCAAATAGCCCACATTAAGTGGACTGATCGCGTGAGCAATGCGGCAGTTCGCCGGCGCGTATTCCGGAACGTTCGGGATGCGCGATCAATTGGTCAACTACTCACATTGCACAGCCTGCGGTGGTTAGGTCACGTACTTCGTATGTCATCTGATCGTTTACCGTACCGGGCATTATATACTGAGACCACCAACAGTTGGGTGAAACCACATGGTGGTCAAGCGACAACGTGGTCACGAAATATGAAAACCCTGACTGCTCCACTGAGTAAAGTGGGTAGGTGTCGCCTGCCTGGATGGGGTCCTCGTGATCACTCAAACCGCTGGTTAGAGACGCTATCCGAGATGGCGGTGTGTCGCAGTCAATGGCGTACCTGCATCCATACCATTTCTAGTTCTTTCGCTTAGACTTCTATTAATTTTCAACCTTCTTAGTAACGTTTTCTTCTAGGATATTCCACGTCACTGTTGAGGTGAGCGGCAGCCCGAGCCACAGTACCTTTTGGTCAGGCTCATGGCTGATATGATGATGATGATGATGATTGTTGCTTAGCCTACAAAATATCACCAGTTTGTTTTCTGTTTTACACTTCCATGCATGAATGATCGCACATAGTCTTCGTGGTAACAATTTAACAAAAGTTTTTTAGTGGAAAATGGAACAACTAGAAGCGTGTGGAATTTCCATTTGTAGATGTACGTAAGGATGCAGTCTACGTCATTTTCCCGTTCAAAGTTCGTGAATTGAGGAACAAGTGTAAGGACCTGTTAGTTGCTCGCCTAGAAAGTGCTTGCAGTGCTGTTTAACCGTTATCACTCTCACATACCTCTTAATTGCTTCCACTACTCAAACAACGATGTCCTGTTTTAGCTCCTGGTGATTGTATTTATCAGTTTTCTCGAAGTAGCTGAAATATTTTCGTTATCAAAACGCAACAGCTGGTGGTGAAAATTCGGCGAGGGCGGTGTTCCACACCCTCTGTCGTAGGTTGTTTGTAGACTGTGTTTCAAAGCCATCATTGCATAATCACTCTCTGTCTTGGTGAGTGCTTATAACTCACAAGCTTTTAAGTATTCCGAAGCCATATTGATCAGCCGTAGGCAACTTACGCTGTGAGCTCATGAATTTTGGACTGGCCATTCGTTACTTCCTATGGATTCACTTGTATCACTTGTTATCTGGATCACTGCGTACATTTGCAATTTGACTTTCGGACTCTTATTTTCGCTGACGTGTTAGTCGCACCTATTCACGACCGATGAAGAGAATGACTTTGTTTGGTTAAATAGCTCAGGGTTTCAAATAAAAGTTTCTTTAAATATTGTGGTGGATTATCAAGCGGAGGTGCGAGTATTCCAACACTTGGCGGAATACCTCAACGCGGGGGAGGTACGTCCAAAAGCCCACAGCGAGCAGATCGGGGACAACGTGGGCGACCGGATGAGTCATCGCTCGACTGGATCGGACCAACGGGCGAGGCATGGCAGGCAAAATAGGATGGACGACCAGATCGGGGGCGCGATTATTCCAACACAAAGGAATATTACTGGTGAGTAGTCGAGGATTTGGTTAATTTCAAGTTGAACATCACCCACAATTGATCGCAGCTGTCGCATTCCCATAGACTTTCCAGTCGGCCCCTTTCGAAAAGAAGCACTAGACTCGAGTTTCGCTCTCATTAGAGCTCGTCAGTAGTGCATATCCTTGCCACTGCCGGGACTAGAACTCCGGCCACGCTTTCATGAGGCAACCGTGTTTACCACTGCGCCATTGACCTCACATTAGGCACGACCGAATTATCATATGTGAACGCTCAACCACTTTCGCTTGTGAGTAATGATCAGGTTGCCCGATCGTCTCGAGAGGAGACACAGTTACTGTCTGTTAACTCCAATCGATAACCCCTCGATTAGGACTTCCTAGACAGGTCGAAATCTCCGATCTCATTAAACCTGTTAAGGAATATTTGATCACGGTTCGCAGAATACAGTCAAAGCCCACAGTGGATAGATGGCGGACAACACGAGCGACCGGACGAGCCATCGCTCAACAAGATCGGACTAACGGACGAGGAGTGGCAGGCGGAAACCCCCCGGTAGAAGGCGCCGATCACACACGTAAACCGGGCAGAAGTGCACACGACGTGTGAGCGGAAACCTGGACGTGTTGTGGACTGGAATGATGACTCATAAACGCGAGCGCGTGCGTAGCGTGGTAACTAGCGTGTTGGACAATAAAGATTGTGCTTTATTGGACGCCTTCTCGCTACAATATGGCCGTTCGTATCCCTGTGTTGCATAAATTCAGGCGAACTTGTCGGTCTGTAATACACAGGATTCTGAGATACATTTATTGTGTACCCGTCAAGAGGAATAAACGTGGGTTTATCTGTCGCGAACGTGTAACACAACCACAGTAGCAAAAAAAGTTAAGAATTAACAGAGACATCACTTCACGGTCCAGTATATTGATTTGTCTTCAATCGGGGCCTGTTCTTCCGAGCTTGCCCAAACCGCCGATTGTGAAATGCAGAGGGAAAGACAGTGATTAATCGTGATTTGAAAACATACAACATGCATTACTTCAGTCCCGGTTTCACATTATACATTTAACTGGATCAAAAATGCTTGTAATGCATTTATACCGCCTACTGCTGTATAATGTCTTGTACGATGTTTTTCCTATCCCCACTGGAATCATCAATGAAAAATGGTGACGATTAAAAAAAATCGCTAGAGATTATCGTTTCGTACTGTTTATTTTATTAACTATATATTTTACAGATTCCGTATCGTCTTTGCTGAGTACTGACCTCTCCATCTGCCTTTTCTTCTTCTTCTTCTTCTTCTTCTTCTTCTTCTTCTAAGTAACGTTTGATCCTTTTACCACTCAAATTACACCATATATGACGTTTCCCCGTACAACACATGATTTTGGTGGTTTCATTTATGTGTGATAGGTTTTGTGTCTGCATAATGAGAAGTGCTCTTGCAACTTTTGAGTTTAACTTAACCTTGTTCGGTTTATTGCAAACTGTTCGATTAGACTACAGTTGTTATCATTGACATCGAAAAGATGACATATTGTTTGTTGCATGAAGGCATTCTATAAGTGTTAATCCTCTTATTCACAGTTACCCCGTGAAGATGCCTTTTTTCTGTTTTGTCGGCAATCTATTCGGCCGGTGATGTTGCTGTACTACGTTTGAGTTTACTGCTAACAATCTCTCCATTGGGTTTACGACCACGCGCTTTCGCGTTATATTTTCAAGGTCTTACACGAGTCAATTGAGTTCTCGCATTTGAAGTAAAAGGGATAGCTTTTTTTCAACGCGAACAAGGTTCTTTCATCAGATTGGTGATTACGTTTGCAGATACTGAGAACGATTAAAAGATGTCTGTCTGGCAAAAGTAAGACCATCTGATGTGATAGCATCACTAGTCTTCTGGATCAGCTGTGTTATACAGTAAGACTGTGGAGTCTTCCTCAGGTTGATGTGGCTACCAACAACAACCAGTTGAGTGGCGATAGTCTGATGAATTGAACTTACAATTTGATTATTTCCTAAGGTCGACCGATTGTAGTAATTTTTTAACTTTTACTAATAATCAAAAAAGTACAAGGAACCTATTCTGAACGAGGTGAAATTTCGATTTCACGTGTAATGCATCTCAAAAGTAGAGAAATGGAACGATCCCAGTGGAACCTACAAACTGTGATGAGTGGTTACTTTCTAGCTCGTGGAACCTAATATGAAAAGGAGTGGATCGGGGAAGGTGAAACTGTAAACTTCAAGTGGATGATGCACCACTGTGTGTCTTCTGCGAGAAGAAGTAGCGAACGCACCACTTAGCATGATTTTAAGCCGGAGGTTTTACAGTTCACAAAGTCCTGAAACGTTCATCGCTATTTGCTTATGAGAAACATCAGTGATTACTGCTGTCGATGATACACACCAACTAACAACAGTCACGTCAAGCTAAGGCTCACATTACTTGGATAGCTCAGTGGTGGTCTTCTCTGGTAAAAACAAACTTGATTTTGTTGGTCTATATATTTAAAACCTCCACTGGTATTATTTGCGTAAAACGCCGAGTATCCAGAGTGGATTATTCTGTGGGAGTGTTGACCTGATAGTAAAAGGAGTTGTTCTTTTTGACAGTGAGCAGAAATTTATGCTTTTTGCTGGAAAAGTCACACATTCTGGCATTATCCACTTGTGAATCTTATTTATTTATCTTAGGCCATCTTATGTTAGGAGCTTGTAGCGCCTCGAAGATTGCCATTGTTTTGTACATTTGAAGAAACTAGGCTGTTTCACACGAACTGATTATCTTTCGACAAAAGGTTACTTTTTACGAAGTTTGAATCTTCACCGAACAATACAGCGTTTGTCGTGCTTTATCAACAAAAATAAGCCGGTCTGCACAGGCCATAACCACCTGACTGCTATCGCTTACGTAGTTTTCCAGGTCGATTCGTCTGTCCGCTTTTAGTGTTGCGTTACTCTACATCACAATTTAAATCTGTATTTCGTTCGTTTTCCACTCCAGTATTTGCACGACTTACTCCACCGTCTGGTTCAACGCGTGCTAGGTTGTATGACCGCGTGGGAAGTCAATCCGGAAAAGTTACCTTCATCCGCCCTCCTGTCTGGTTCGCTTACCGTCGCCGACACTACCGTCTTCGCTCGGTCGCCCGATTTATGTGCGCCCAACAGTAGATCGGCCCCTGGCAGTCTGATGTCAAATCAACTCATGTTGTTACATCATTTGCACGCAGTCTGGCGGGCTGTGCAAGCCAGCTTGCCTAGGTTTCCCAGGTGCGTGCATGTGTTTTTGTGACTGGCAGCACTGCATCTCTTTGTAATGGGTTTGCCATTATTCACTCTGCCGCTGAACGGAACATCGTTTTAGTTACATACCGCCACTATTGCACAGCTGTTTCATTCACTATCGTTTGTTACCTCTTCTAGTGAATTTGAATCAAATGGGGTCTGCGTAAACCAGTAGACCGACTAGCAGTTTATTTTGCGGCGTAGATCGTACTTCGCTACATAGCCCTGGTGTATGTTTTTGTTTTATGTTCGAAAAACTTCTGACCGCATGACAGCCTTTATTTCGACGACTGGTCTTCACTAGAGCAGCTTGAAAGTAACTCCTAACCATCTGTGCCTGTTTGTCATAAAAACATTATTGTTCTCAATTTCTGAGTGCCACTCTACTTCAATGGCTCGTTCAGTGAGATACGTTTCGGGTTTCCACGTCCGTATGTGTGCGTTTCGTCCACTTCAACAAGACACAACCGCGTGGCCAAAGATCTGGCGAAGCGACTGCGCAACTTGGGCTATACAGTCTTCGAGGAAGTTGCGAGTACCAACGACGAGCTCGTTCATCAAACCCGATGTGATCGCGGTTCGTGACGGCGCTGCTGTGGTGCTTGACGTCAGTATAGTGGATGACTACCGAAGCCAACTTGCCTGGACGGACAAGATCGCGAAGTACAGAACCGACTCTCATAATGCCGCCATTCAGTCGGTCCTCCATACTTTGGGCTGTGATGTGAACTCAGTTTCTCATTCACCTGTGATCATTTCCTTTCGCGGTATTATATTATATATTATATATATATATTTTTAAAAAAATAGAAATCGGTTTGTTACTTATCGCACAAGTAACGTGTCATTTGATGACTGGGCTATTAACGCTTGCTACTCTTGTGAGAGGATCTGTCAACTGTTCAGTGTTGCTAATTTTGCAACGTCCAACAGTTGACAGACGGCTAGTTTTCATTTTTACCTTTTTACGTATCTTAGCTTAATTTAGATGTCACCGTTTGTTCTTCCTTTGATTGAAGATGTGTATATTGCTCTCCAAAATAAACGATATGAA
>LOND01000596.1:0-81063 GCA_014220965.1 Paragonimus kellicotti | reverse complement strand
GCGTTCGTTTAATTTATTTTGCCGTTGATTTAAACAAAAAACTTTTTACGTTTAACTTGCACTGGTTTGCTTTTCCGTCTGTGTTGCAAATTAAACTGGACTACACAAAATCAGATTATCTGACCCCCTAATCGTTTGCCCAAATGTTGCTATGCCTACACTGTATAACATATATATATATATATATATAATAAATTGATTCCTACTTTTTACAGGACTTATTAGAACTAGACGAGTTTTGGACGCGGAATCTTTGCCGGACGAAGGGGGCTATTGGCTGACAGTATATGCCATAGAAGAGCATTCCGAGTTTCCTGCTGTCATGAATAATGATTTGCTGTCAAAAATGATCTCTTCCGAATTCAATGGACCCATGCGTACTTTAGCTGAGGTGTTCATCGAGGTAAACAACTTCACTTTCTTCTGGCTATTTGCAAATCAGTTGTGTTGTGTGTCCTACTTTTTCAGCACAAGAAGTCAACTGTTATTTGACACACTTGGTCAGATATGAGGACTGGATCCTGTGTTGAACTGATATTTGGCCAATCGAATGTGTTGGTTTGATTTGATTTACAAAATAAGATGAGAATTTTGCCGCACGCAAATATAGTGGGTTCTCTCATTCGGTCCGAATAATATACTATGCCTATACTTTCCAACGGCTGCATGCAATTCACACACTTGTCGCTGTTCTGTTTGAACAGGTGTGATATACAAAGATGTGATATATAGATGATGTATATATTTGCTAATTCCGACAGTCAAGCACTTCCTCACTTGTGTTCGACCACTATAATAGTTATTTCAGTTGCGCTCCATTGGACTCCGTTTTCCAATCACTCTATGAAGGTTAGACATAGACGGATACGTTTGAGGTTGCTGTAGTTTCGAGACTGTTTTTCGCGATATTTTTTTCACAGCTCTTACTTACGCACACACAGCTGGCTCGTTCGTCCGAATGACTCACACATCGGGCAATTGAGCGTCGATTTGTTGTCGTTGCTGTGTGTGTGTGTACATTTTTGTTAATTTGTGGTGGCGGCGGCGGTGAACTGTGACCGCTCGTCGCTGTTTCTGCTGCCGACGCTTTTGCTACCGCCGTAGTTCTGGCAGCAACAGTACGGCTGCTTCCACGGTCACTGCTACAACTTTTCACGACCGAATTACACTCCAGAGCAGTCTTGCACACACGCAGGCATGTACACAGAACAACGGGTGATTGATGCAGCTGATGATGTGCCTGTTTCCCTGCCGATATATCTGGTTATAGCGTCTGATCGATTAATGTGTCAGGTTTATTGGTGACCACATTTAATTCGCTCCGTAATTGGATCTGTACTTCTGATATATTTCTTTTTTAGTTCGGTTAGCTGAACAGTAGACGTAAGTAAAAATTGTTCCGTTTTCTTTCGTTCATCTCTCTCTCTCTCTCTCCCTCTCTCGCACAACTTTTCTCAGGTCTCCATTTCCGATCGAGACAGTCCGCAGAAATCGTGCCAAGTTCATATCTTGATAACGCTGTTGGACGAAAACGATCAGACACCCAAGTTCATACCTATGGGTGTGTTCGATTCCAGTCTGCTTGCTCGTGCAGAGGTGCCCATCTACCACTTTCGCGTCTATGAATCAGAACAAGGTTTGTGGTGCTAGGCTGGTTTTATTGGTCACAAAAATATCCCACACTATTCGTTTGTTCGCCTTTCATCGTTTGAATCTTGCCCGTGTAACACTTCCGATGGTTCTTTTGAGCGGAATTTTCAGGAGAACGCTCGTTCAGTAATGAAAGTCACCCGACCTTGTAATGTTAATTACTCGGGATTGTGGTAGTGGTGATGGTGGCAGCATTAATGGTACGGTTTATGATGACTTTAATTGTCTAACCCCGACTTGGCCGCTTTTATCGGTCTTTCAATCTTCTGGCACTAGCTCTGAACATCGACTGCCTGAGTTCTAACTCTGGTAACCCAGGGTACTCTTGTCCAGGATTTAGTTGTGTGGGTAGTTGAGGCTCACATGAGTCCTATTATTTTACATCCTGTGAAACGTAACTTGCGGCGCATGAACTGAAGCCTCATTTTGGATGCGTTAAGCATCACGATGAGCTTATCGTTTAACACAACATCGTTTCAATTTTGGCCGCGATCGGATTGCATGTGTGATCAGTTCTGCAGTCGAGGAAGCATAAGTCTGAACCCCACTGTCTAAATTTATTGGGGTTAGTGACGGAGGACGCATGTTTTTCGGAATATCGCTAGATCTGTCAACATTGCAGCGTCCACACACCGTTCATTGTCGCAGGTTGCTAATCAGGATAATGTGTTTTGTCCTTGTTTTGAATAACATTTAACATACTTGTCGTAGAATTGGAATCTCCGATATTCCCGCTGTCCCCCGACCCCTCGTTTTCAACCATTATTTGATCACATGAACCATGAAGTTCCGCACAGATTGCACAAAGGTTCAAATCTTAATTTCTGTGAGACCGCCTGTTTGAGTTCTCACCGACTGATTGCGATTCGCGTTAGACAAAAAGTATAACTTTCTGTCTTTGACCCCGTACGATGTCCGCTGCTGTGTGATATAGCTTATTGCATATGGGCTAGACACTAGACACTGTCACTTTGCCAAAACGTAAATAGAAGTAGTCACGGAAACCGTGGCTCGAACCCACAAATGAATGCTTGATAATCAACGTCGTTACCACTGAAATACTACGAATTTTACACTGAGTTTGTTTTGTTTCAAACGTCTGATTTATTGAGATTTAACCTATTGAGATCTGCCTTCAAAGGGATCGACATCACTTCGTGACAACTTTTCTTTGTAAGTGTTGTAAAAATTCTTAGGTCAGTTTGTAATCTTTGTGTAATTTACTTAACTAGCCAAAAACCACATGTTGTGGGCTGTCAGGGTCTACCGAGATGAGGTGCTTCTCTGTCCACTTGCCTGTTTGCATACTTTTTTGCAAACGGTTCGAAGATGTTTGCTTTTACGTTGATTTAGGAAAGGAATTGCATTCTCTTAATTAGTGCAGTAGTGTCATCGAGGTTTTCGGATTGAAGCTCAAGCTGATTCTGCATTCTGTCCTAATGGTTTGGGGCTTCTGAATTGTCTGATGTCTGCAAACATTGTATAGGATTATCCTCGCTTAGAAGTATCTCCTCAGTCTGACTTGTTTGTTCAACGAAGTTCGCTTCATTGCTGTGGATTGCATTACCAGAATTTTGATGTTTCACTGAAGTTACAAGGTGGGATTTTACGGTAGTTGCCTCGGAATCGGGCAACCAAATGTGTTTGGCATCAACGGTTGATAACTGTCATCAAACTTACGTGGTCCCGTGCTAACTTTCTACTTCATATGGCATTCAAGATGTTCCCTTCTCTAGGTCAGTATCAATCGACCAAACCAGGCAACCGTTGACGTAGCATCCGTTTACAGTAGCTTTTAAGAAATGGGCTTAACTAACATGCAGTGGCTGTTGTGTATTGTTTGACGCCACTTTCGCTGTTCATCTTCATGGCATAAGTAGCTGCTTTGTTTTGATGTCGCGTCTGGATCGAAGAAGACCTGCTCCTTACGTGATTTCCTTATTGGACGGTATCGACATCTACAATTTGTCGGTGACAGTGAACAGTATTCTTATTGAATTTCTTCCAACAAACACTGCACGATCCAAATACGGTTATTATATGCTGGCACTGTTCACATCGCACTAGTTACCGTTGTTTGACCATCACCTAAAATCAGTTAAGTCATCTCATCACTGCCATCAACATCATCAATACTGCATCTGTGATCATACTGGCACAGGTTTTTGTTGTGGTGCCGGCCGGTGTCCTGTGTTGTGCGTTTCAATGTGTTTCCAGTGGCTCACTCTGGTGATAGTTTTCTAGGCTTTCATGAATTGTTAATCATTTAAAGTGGTTACGTGTACATGGTTCCCGACGATATATATATATATATATATAATTAACTGTAAAAGATGAATGTACGCATGTGTCTAGTAAGAAATGTTAAGGACAGTGATTCATCATTTTTTGTCAACAACACAACGTTGACAGCTGTTCATTTTCGATGTTTCAGTTGTCGAACACAACGTCTTATCGAAGAAAATTGTAAAATTGATCCAGACCTGTTCTGTTCATTCGATCCATACTTTACTGCTTTGGTCGGCTGTTTCTTGACTTGATCTAATAGCTTACGGTTTTTCACTCGCCAGTTTAATTCTGTTTAGATTCGAGTCTGCCAGCATATCGATCATCCATATCGTGAGTGCCCTTATTTTGTTGAATAGTCTCGAGGCTTCCCGGAGTTGGGAAACTGCGATCGAATGTGAATGGTGTTTCATTAGTACCTCATCTGAATATCCAAACTTCGGTCAATAATTTACAGTCTATAGGTTAGGGTTAAAACTTCCAGTTATAAAAATAGTAGCAGTAACTGTGATTTCACTCCTCGAATGTGTGCGTAGTGTGCCGGTTCCCACTTTTTATTCGCTTCTGCCATAGAATCAGAATGAATGAATAGATTTTTGTTTTTCAATTATCTCGGTGTTCAAAATGGTGGTACCGTTTTCTCTCTTAACTTAATGTTCTCACTTCTAGTTTGGTCAGTGCTTTGTCGGATTATTTGCTGCAGTTTAACATTTTCGGCCCTCGTTTGCTGTTTCTCAGTATATTCGTATCGTTCTGTCTGAGTAGTCGTGGACCTTAGTTTTCTCCATTACATTGTGCAGATTGCCCAAAACTATCCCACTGGAGCACATGCACTCATTTCTATAAAAGTCTAGCACATAGTATTGAATTTTTTAGAATCATAGTAGCGAAATACCTACTTTTTCGTCTTAAGGAGATTAGTCACAGTGTCATTCCTGTTTGTTTCCTCCAGTTTTGTGCGCTTACTAAGTTTGATCTTGTTTCTAACGTATTCTCTAGTACCTTCGCACCTCCAACTCTCGCAGTGTGTGTTTGGTATGATTCCCCTATTTCTTTGCTTGAAATCGTTGGGCCCTGTTTAAACGCCCACAATGGCCGGTTTCTGTCTCTGCGTGCGATTGTTTTAAGTCTGCTCGCAAGGCCTAAATCAATTGTTATTAGTTACTCTCACAATAAGTAGTATAGGCAAAAGTGTATAGATTAGACATAAAAAGCTTTATTATGTTCATGTTTCATTCACTTACTGCCTTGACAACAGTCTCCTTAGTTTGAGCCGCGATGTAAATCGATTTGATTGCCGCCGTTTTACGCGCATCTATTTTTATTATTCCTCATCTCAGACAAATCAGGTTGTGTGGGTCGCGTGATCGCAACGGATTTGGACGATTCGCTTAACGGCAGCGTGTTCTATTGGCGTGATACCGTTTCCAACGTGGCCGCCGACGTTGTCTACCCTGATGGCGGCTTCGATGTGCTGTCTGATAGTGGCCTGATTTGTACGGAGGCTGGTCCACTGGAAGCTGGTGAATACCGCATCCGAGTGAGTCATTCAAATTATTGTGTACCGTGACGCGTGTGTCGTTCCTGTTGTTCACGAGTCTTCCCGTCCTCCGTTTCTCTTAGATTCTTCCGGATTTATTTTTCATCCAACGTTTTCTTTGTTTGGAAGCTCCAGTTCACATAAGGTTACTATTTTCCACCTACTTTCTTGCATAAGCAAACGGTTGTTACCTCTGCCGAAGACGATATTAGTGTATCGTCTTTATAACTTTGCTGTCTTCACTCTCTCTTCAGCTCGAGCAATCCCATACATTCCCATACCGACCGTCATTTCTGTTTGTCCATTTTTCTGGTGTCCTTTTCATTGCAGCGTCGTCGCTAAGAACCGTGGTCAGGCCCGGCCCGGATATCGAACGAAAATCGTCCGGTTGCCGTCCATATTAGCATCCTCCGTGGTGGTCGTTCATTCAGTCCTGGCACTCAGCGTGGCGGAGATAGTCTCCAGTTCACTTATGCCCCGCCGAAAACACACACTTTGCAAGACAATTTGCCGTGTGGACATCAGCTGTTCACTTTCGCTGTCTCAGACTCTTTGGATCCCACCGGGCTCAGTCTAACGTATTCCCTCACGAGTGAGTGGTGGCGTTTCTTGGTAAATGGAATGAATGGTGTCTGAACAGCACAAACTGCCACTCTTTCTTCTGTTTGTGACAGGCATTAGGTACCCACTCTGGCAGTTGCTAGGAGATTCCACAGTCTGTCTGCATGTAACTGAAAATTCGCGTTTCTTTTGTGCACTTTTTCTGACAAGAGTAAGAATGCACGACAGTCATACGTGAGAATACGTTTCCCATTCTACGGGTGTGTTGTTGTTATTGTCGTTGGCCTCACTGCTTTGCTAGTCTGTGTCACTCTGTCGGCCACTCATTCTCTTAGGTCATCTACCGTGTTTTCTTCTTAGTGTGAAGAAAGAAAGCGACAATCTGGTAACCCGATTAATGGTTCCGTTTGTTTATTTGTCTAGCCCATGGAAAAACTCCACTATTTTACGTGATGCAGTCTGACTTTTTATTCTCTCGTTTGGCTACTAGTGATTAATCGTTGTGTGTGTGCGTCTAAGTTTTCTGTTGCGGACAAATGTTGGTGTGTTTTGAGTAAAGTGTTTTCGATTTTTAAACGAGGGAGCTAGATTTAACAGTTTTACTCCATACTCCAAGGTCGTCTGTATGTTGAGTCTGATTTAGCAGACATATGTGTCCCACAGGTTGCGTTCAATACCAGCTGCATATTGGTTCTCACTTCTTTTGAAGCGATGTGCACTTACTGGTCTTGTTTGGCTGTTACTTTTCCTCCCAAGTTGTGCACGGGTAATGCTCCCTCAAATAAACAAACTTGGAATGAGAAGGTTGAGGCCCGATAATAAACCTTTGCTTAACAATTAAATGGAAGATAACTTACAGAAAGTGTGAATAAGGTAAACATTTATTTCATCGAACTTATACACTGTATGCGGTCTTAATTTTCCAATCGGGACTGTCCTAGATTTGTCCCATTCATCGGGTCACGCTCGCTTTGTTACTATGTGGAACACTGCTTCACAATAACCATTCATTATGTACGGTGTTACTTGACGTGCCAACGCCTGTGAACTAGTCGTGTAACGTCCGTCAAGCTTTCGGTCGCTTTGGAGACTAAGCATCGTTTCATCGGGTCGCCATCTGTTTGGTTGTGTATGTGTGTATGTGCCTATTCGGCTGAAAGAAACGGGCCATTGTTCTTTTGATGGGAACAGTGTTCGAATTGGTTGCATTACTTTTAGCAAATGCTTATGGTTTGACGTGAACTACACGGTGTGAATACAATTTGCTTGTCCATATGTCGCTAGTGTTCTCATACGTGCCATGTTGACAACTCACCCCGCTTCGTAGTTGTCACCAATTAGGTCTATAGAACCCTCTGTTCTGTCTGACTCCAATGGATTTTAACGGTTTCCTTCAGTTTGAACAAAAGAACATTGTTTCCGACTCTCAGAGGCAGTGTGTTACTTCGGATAAAGTATGAAGTGATGTCTAATTAGGCGACTTCGAACATCTTTTGAAAATCTACATTTCGTCCACTTTGATCCCCACATAATGCGTAAGCACCTGGATGTTGAATGTTTGGGTTTCGACAGGTGTTCCCAGTATTCATGTCCCATCTTTTTTCTTCACTTCCTGGTTAGGTTCTGACTCTCCTCCTCATGGTTGTATGATGATAGATGTATTGTTGCCTATGATGATATCGCCATTTTACATCTTCATTATTGATTAGCAATTCATTATTTTGCCCTTTGAACTGAGCTGCACAGAATCTGTCAATCACAAAATCACAGGTTTGAGCCTCGGTTGTTTCGACCGTTGTTGCTCAGGTTGAGGCAGCCTAGAAAAGTGTATAACGGTGATCGCTCGATTCATCCTTGACAAATTCTCTCCAACCCAGGTTCTGTTAAAACAACTATCTTTAGTAGCATTACAAGTTATAAGTTTGTACAGCTGCGATTAGGATATCAATTGCTATCATGAAACAATCTACTGTGGCTCTGGCGTCTATTTGTAACTATAATAGTTTCATAAACGATTACATGATAATCTATCGATAGATCTTTGGGAACCTTAGTGATGCGCCATTTTAATAGTGTTTGCAAGAATTTGTTTTAAGTGCTGTTTCCTACAATAGTAAAGACAATCAACCAAATATAAAGTATGTTAAATTACGTTCTCTGTTGTGTACTGTTGTGCGCACCATCAGTTAGTCAGCATTAAGTAAGACCCTTGTGCGTGTGGTTCATAGCATTTTGACTAATTAATTTCGGTCATCGCTGTTCTCCAAACGAATGACCCTCGGGATGAGTCATTACATCACCGTACTTACAATTGCAATTTTCGACCCATGCAACTTGTGGTAACTTGCTAGCCTACGTGCAGTTGCACAAGGTAGTGATGGCTAACACGGTTTATTGGACCGGAGACCTCGGGTCATTTGTTTATCACCCATTAGCTCGTTTTTATTATCGTCATCTAACTGTCTACACATGTAATCAAGATTATTGCTTCAGCCCCATCCATGCCACATTAATTCGGTCACGCTTCGACTTGGATTCTGTGTAGTTGTGTATATGGGAATTATCTAATCAGTGATTTGTAGATCAACCTCCTGGGGGCGTGGTTGCAATGCGTCCTGTTATGGAACCAAGCAGCCATGCCTTTTTTTGCTTATAACTTAAACCTGTTTACACACAATCTTCAAGTGAATGATGCCATGCATCTAGTTGTTGGTAGTTTGATTGACACGACGATGTCGCCCACGCGCGACAGAACACAACGCTTGTGGGCAACTATGCAAGTTAGCATAAACATGCCTACCACCTGTTACATTAATTAATTCGTTTTTTGCCAACCTGCTCCATATGGCTCGTTCACTTCCAGCGCTGTCCAACTTTTCGTTCAGCGATTGGCTCCTCTCAGTCGACTCTCAACCATTTCCACGTTGCCTTCCCCATATGAGTGGTGCTTAGAATACCCGTTTTGCGAAATTCGGTTATTCGTCTGGGGAGGTGTGTGTGTATGTGTGTCTGTAGACTCCTGTAGCTATGATCGTTGTTTACGGTTTAACCACAGTGTGATTTTCGTCTACGACCATTTGCATCGCCTTGTAACTCCTGTCTCATATCAAAACTTGGTATCTTCCCGTAACTTATCTTGTCTTGACTGCTTAGTCATGTCCATGCATTCTGTCTGTTTTGTCTTGCATTTGTTTGCGATCACATCCATCCACTAACATCTCTTGTTTTATGTCTTTTATTATTCGTCCTAGAATGGCAACACTTGTTAAATTCACTGTCTGAGAGTGTGGTTCGAATACATACATGTGACAAACTGAGCGTAAATGATGATGAACATGTCGGACCGCGAACTATCGGTAGCTGGCAACCTATGCAAATGTATCTCTCGGACCCTGCGTGAAAATGCAATATCATTGTGAAATGTAACCATCAGTACTGCTACGAAAGCCGTTCAGAGAATGATACAATCATTTTACTGTTACTTGAAAACAACTATTTCGATTCCTCTTTTTGAAGGTAACTTAGGAGTTCAAGAAACGATGTTTGTGTGGTTTGAAAGGTGGGGAACACATCTGAATTGTCAGTATCGGATGCAGATGAACAAAGATATAGGAAGGTAGAAAACGTTTATTGGTGAATAGAAAGCATAAATTATTTTCCACACACTAATTAGCCTATCATACATTGCCATAAACTGTTGAGCAAACTTAGCATCGTTTTGATATATGAGCTCAAATCAGCACTTATCGGATGTACTGCGAAAAGGCCAAAAGTATGGCAACCCCTTGTCGACAAACATCTCTATTCGTGCCCGTTATTCGTTTACTCCATCTTTGCACCTCTTTTGCAAACACACCTGAAAAATAACCATCATAATCAGATAGATGGACAGTTTGTTAACGAGAACACACATGTGCTAACGTTTCAAGTTTTCCTTTGGTTAAGTTATCTAACGCATACGAACGCAGTGCCTGTTTTCTCATCCTTACATATTAGTTCACACCTCTTGTTCCATTTTTAAATGACGTCGTTCATTCAACCGTAAGCTAAAGAGTTTTTCACAGAGAGAGGACTCTGTAGATGATGTTTTTGTGTGCACTCGTGTATACGCGACGGATAGATATATATACACAGTCTCTGTACGTCTGACATGGTTGGCATCCTTCTCGTTCTTCGATGTGGGTTTATAATTCCCGAAACAGCGTCAATCCAGCTGTTATTCCACTTGATAGTTCACTACAACGTTGTTAACTACGCGTGGGAACATTTATGATCCGCATCCACCAACCTCTCAAAATCACCTAATTATTCGACAATTCTGAAGGTAATAAATTATTAATTGCCATGTTTCCTATCGATCTACTTGATTAAACCAGTTTTGCACATGAAAAGTTTAGGCTGAACGTGTGCTCTATCTTGTTCATCGTGTACCTCTGTGCTGTCCGTTCTCCATCGGAGTGTAACACGAGCTCAAGATGTAACTTTCTTTTTTCTGTTGTAGGGTTTGACATACTCACTGAACGGTCAAATAATTATATAAATCTAGTTTCTGTTTGCCAGAAATCTTTCAAACGATATTAAAGGTCACACTTGTTCGTTAGTCTTTTATTATCTGGGACTTATTCATTGACCTGAGAAAATTGCTGCCAAACAGCCTGTTGATTTTTCGAACCGGTTTTCTCCAGACCTCGTTTTGGTCGCTTTGATGTTTCTTATATGACGTTTTGCTCTGGCATCTAGTCGAACAATCTTGGCCTCCATCTATTCTTCCTTTGACATATAACTTGCAGAGAGTTTGCTGGATAAAACTGATACGTGTGTTGTGCGCGAGAGTATATTGTGATGTATTTATGTCAGGTCGTGTTCATAGTAGCGCATTTTCCCAATGATTATGATCAGTTTGTTGAAAACTGATGGACGCATCATTCGCGCTCGTAGCGTCTTCTCATTAACTTGTAACTTCGCGGACAAGGTCACGGTTGCCTACGCCATCTGTTAGAGTGAGATTCAGCTATCGATTGGATGTAGAAGATCTGGCTTGGTACTGTATAGTGGCACTATGTTTGCGTCGTTGTAATTTACGAGTTTAGCGTTTTGTTCGTTTTGTCATTTCTCTGTCACAGAGGCTGGCAACCCACTTCTGGATGAGATTCCACGTGAGCGAGCGGACAGCGGCCGCCGTCATTTGTAACTGTTTTTCATACATTTTTCGATCTGTCACTCCCTTTGCTTCGTAGGTACAACGCTATCGCCCTCACAGCTCACACGCATTACAGGAGCACTAAAAGCGAACAAGTGCACTATTTAATATGTTCAACTGTAAGGTTGTTTGAATGTTCGAGAGTCGGTGAGGTGACTGATCAACCGTATCAGTTCATCAACATTAGGCGAAATGTCACTTCGAAGACTTCATCAATGTCCGTTTTCAAAAGTTTTGAGGACCTCCATCATATTCCCTCCTCCATTATCATCCCCTGATGCTTTCATCGATCACATTGAAAAACGCTGACAATACTGTTCATCATACTGAAATAACATTGAAATGTGTTAGTTTATTGTGGTCTTCCATGCCGTTTATTATGCGAACGTCTCTCTGTATTAGGTGCTACGGTGAATGAGACCAGAGGCTGAACGCTATTTAACTAGGTAGAAATCGGCTAGGTATGTAACTCGCTGCTCAGGTATTTCATTTTGAAGATAAATAGATTCTAAATGTGTGTACCGAGACACATCGTTACCATTTTGTTTCGGGTTCGCGGACATTTTATTTTGGTACCGCAGATTGTAGGTTACCGATCTTTGTTATACCACCTGCCTTGCTGTTGTCAGAATCGATTATCAATAGGAATATAGCACCCGGTGGGTTTTTTCACATCTTTTTAGGCACTTATTAGTTTTACTGCAGACTATAATATTCGCCTGTTGCTACACAATTCAGTTTCCAGTACACTGCATCCCCATCTGATCATCGTAGCCGTTATTGCCCTGTTACTCACTTTGCTATACCTGAGTGGTTCCCGCTTATGATTTGTTTGCTGCCGCTCAATCTGGTTTGGCTTTCATTTTGCTGAAGCTCCGGATAATTCGATACCGCACTCTTTCGGACTGGGCCAAATATCACCGTCAGAGGGCTTCGTTTTCCTTGCTGAACGCCTAAATCTCAACCGGACTTCCAGTTACGTGCTTGTATTGACTGTTTCAAATGGATATACCCGCCTAAATGCAAAAGTAAGTGTCTTTTTATCTATTCTCCGACGTTTATTAGTTAATTGTGTTTGTCTGTAAACTGATGATTTCACGGAATTGCAGTTGGGGCTTATAAAGGGGTTTCATCTTTAAAATTTTCCGTCTCCTGTGGGTGAAACCTGGTTCTTTGTAGATCATTTTAGAATGGACTATAATCTCTCTTGTGTGAAGCTTCGCGTCTAGTTATAGTTTGCAAATGACATTTCCTCAATCTGTGATGTTCCTCGCCAGTACAAGTCATCCTCAACAGATTTCAAACTCCACTGCACCCGTTTGTACGACTTTGTTACGTGTGAAATGCACAATTTTGTTTCAAGGTTTACACAGGTCTTTGTCTTCTCTCTTCGTCGATACGCTTTTTGTGGCGTTAAAAATGTTTTCCTGCCTTAAGAATTGTGTCGACCTTTGGGATAGGTCTGACGCGATCATAAATCGTGCGGTTAAAGCTGGGATGGCGTTTATTCTGTTGCATTACGTTTAGGGCTTGCATACTCGTAATTGGTATCTTACATACCTAGTATATTGTGAAGCCATACGTACAGTCCTGTCGTATGACTCTAAATCCAAGCAGTTCGCCTAGAACTTGTTTCCAGTGCCTGCCTCGATCATCGGCGTTTCCAGAGCGTCTACCATTTTATTGTGAACACCGCGTTTACATCTGTGATGTTCGTTGATGTGTTTTAAGGATAACTGCACTTCCGGCCACTGATCACAATCGATGAGCCACGTATTAAAACCCCGACTTCGTAAATTTTGTACATATGATCATTTGTAACCTTTCTCCCTCCGTCCCAGCAAGTTGTGCAACAAATGCCTGAGGCATCCTCTGTTTACTTGTTGATAGCACACCCCTACTTTGTTCTCCTACCTCTTTCTTCCAGTGGATTGTGGATCATCATCCTCACGTTTGGTGACTATATTTATCACTGTATTCTCCTGGTTTAGTTAATAGCACTAGTTACTTGTTTGTGATTAATGTGGACTTTGGACTAATATTTTATAATCACAATGCGCGAACTAATTTTGAATCCGCCTGCCTTTTACACTGTCTTGGTCAAGTTTCAAATTCCCTTTTTCTTGCGAAATTATGTAAAATGAAGAAAGGGAACGTTCGATTTAAAGGTTTTCGTTTTGTTCTAGGCTGTTGAAATGAATGCGAAAAAATTATTTGAACACTTTGGAAAGCAGCTTTGTAAATCGAAACTTGCGAATGCTAATGTTACTATTGTGGTTTGACTGTTCCCTCATTCTTGAAAGAGGGTACTTTTCCGTTCCCACTTTCTTAGTCGTCGCCGTGTTACACTTCCCGTGTGAGGTTGCTCTTTGGATTCTTTATGAGCTTCGCGTTAGTGCTTCGTACTTGCAATTGAAAATATTCGACATCTATAAGAAAAAGCCACGACCTAGACAAATAATCTACACGACCCGATTTCATGTGCGTTTGTGGAATCGCAAGTTTTATTCGAATGGTAATTGAGTTGAACATCATGGATTCGGGTCAATCCCTCCATCGTTGGTCAACCTGGATACCTTTGTTTGTTTGGTTCATTTCGTTTTGTCATCACTTCATGTTCGTATGTTTCTTCGACTGCAACTATGCGTTTGGAAGGATTGCCAGATAGACTTTGCCTCAGATCTTCAACAAGCATGAGACTCAAGTCTCACCTACCGAGTTTTGGCGGGATTACTTTACCAATCGAGGACAGTTAACTCAGTTTGGTGGTCTAATTTCATCGCCACCTATCATTGACTCTAATGTTTTACAGGTTGCAATCCTTTTCTCATTCCTATCATGATTTAACGGGGAAGCCATGTCAGTTCGTGTTCACATTTTTGTTATCCCTGGACTGGTTGTCCGAATTGCCATGCTGGTCAGTGTTCTCGTAGTCTGTCTCTCAACATATTCACCTGTTTCAAGTTGAACATCACCCACAATTGATCGCAGCTGTCGCATTCCCATAGACTTTCCAGTCGGCCCTTTCGAAAAATAATATTCGCCTGTGTTTGTCTTTTTCTACGTACTAAAAAGAAAGTTTCTAGTACATGTCCATCCTGTTATGTACTACTTTTTGTTAAATACCTTGGGTTCACTTCGAATATGGTCATTTCATGTTACTCATATTTTCATTGATCATAAACTTCCCATTTAATGTTCGGCGTTTAAATAGTTTTTCCGTTCCGCATTGGTTAATCAGTTTATTTGTCAGTTTGTATTTCCCATTTCTCCGAATGTGTTGTTCACCGGTTGTTTCCCGCAGTTTGCAATAGAATGATTCTCTTCTTTTCTGTTAAACTCCCAAAGCGTCGAACAAATTGATGTGGTATTCCTCTCAAACACTTCGTTGCTTTCATTGTTTTCCATCATACAGCGTTATGCGGTAATTTTCGGGGTAAATGTCCTCTTTATTCGGACCTCTCTGAATGCACACCTTCCATTGGATCCCTGATGCAAACAAATGTTCGCACGTATCTGACTCTGTTTTTCTTTTAATATTTCTTATTTAATTGGAATTCTACGCAAGCCCAGCCCTCCTAATCTTGAAGTAACCAGGAAACCGAGTCAACAGTTTTTCTCAATTGATATCGATTGTGATTGTTCGTCAACCTTCTGATGAGGGCTACAATGATCGTTGTTAGTGTCGGAAGTAAGCCCACTGGATTAATTGTCCTTCATTTGCTAAACATAATAATGTGTAAAAGCCGAAAGTTCATTTCTTGTAGTACGCAGTGCTTATTATTGACTTCAAGAGGTTCGTCTCAAACTGACATTTTTATTGCATCCACTGTTTTTAACACTTGTTCTTTCAGAGGATGACCTCACTCAAGCGATCAGTGATCCACCACTATGTTTTTTGGGAAGCTAACCGCTTATATTTCCCCTGCTGGCTATGCAGGTAAAATGACCACCCATTAGACCTTCCTAATTGGACTTTTTATGCCTGAAAATGTTGCCGATCACTTCAAGTCACATGGGGTTCTACCCATTTCATTTGATGTATAGGTGCATCAATGTGTATGACTATGCGTGTCAGCTTGTAAATCATGTATCGTCGCGAACGGTTGTTGCTGTCCTCACCGTACGGACACTGGTAATTAAAATGCGTTTTGGAGCTAAGACGCACTTGATGATGAATGCGAATCAAAATGAACGAGTCTTCTTTTGTTTCGCTTAGATATGGCTTTACGCTTCCCTGATCGTGTGGTTGCACAATGTAATACGGGCTTCGATAGGGATTTGTTATCGACCGTGTTCGATTCGCTACCGCACCTGTCATTCATCTTCACATTGTTAGATGTCGATACTTTCTCCCTTCCTCTGTGAAAGATGGCTTCCTCATGACATGGTTGAAATCATAATAATGAATGTCGGCCACTGACAATGAATGTAGACCACTTAGTGAAGTTGACTCTTTCATTCCACAGTGGAACAAATGCAATGAGCGTCGCTCACGTACTGTTGTGCTTTCATCACGAAATAACTTGTTTACGCTCGTAGACAAACCAATAGGCAGACTAGTTTCCGGCGCTCTGCCTGCGCAGCTTTTACGTGCACAGTTCACATAGTCGAACAGAGCAAGTGATCAATCTGGTATTTTCGGAAAGTCTACTCAGACCTGTCAAAAGTATGACACAGCTTGCGCTCTAAATTGGCCGTACCTATAAACACGTGTCCATAAACACGCTTCCTAGCTTTGTTCACTCAGCCGGCCCTTGCTCAGTAGTGTTCATTTTTCGATTGATCATCTTCCACACGTACCTGCAATATCCATCACTTTTCTGTCTGAATCTGCACCATATCCCAAATGGTGTAAACGTTTGGATGAAATAAAAACAACGCAGTCAATTCATGCTTCTCAAGTAGGCAGTTTTTGTTGCAAACCGACTTAAACTCCAGTACAGCACTTTGTATCAATCATCACATTATCAACCAGAAATATCCAGCTATTCTTAATGAGCAATATTGATAGCTAGTGTTTTTGTAGTGAGTCCTTGTTAATCAAGTCACTGTTGGTGTGATCTGTAAAAATCAACCCACTACTTCCAATTGTTTACATACACAGCTCGTGTGCGAACTAGTTCGCTATGATTTTGTAATTTGGGACTGTCCGTGTCATTGTTGAATCCTCTCTCTTGCGTATCTCTGAATGTGCTCTTTTATCTGACTTCTTACAACAGCCATGACTCGTCTGTCTACCTTTCATATTCCCGTTGATGGTCGCATTTTAATCTTTGTCAGCCGGCGTACCTAGCTCGTTGGAATTTGTATCGAGTCGAATAAGACGACTATCTTGTAAACGAGTGGTATTCAGCGAAGGTCACGCAATCGATCGAGACCAGAAAGTAAGCAGTGACGTGGTTTATCCTCTCTAGAAGAGCGAATATTGGGTCAGTGAACCAAGTTGAGAGATCCGCGCCTTTTTCGTGTCAGATACGGACCTACCTCACCGGTGCCAACTCTCCTTGTCCATTTTGTTGTCAAACACTCAAGCGTTGTGTTTCATGTTTTCATACTTTTCCGCGGAAAATAAATGCTTTGCGACTTGATGGTTTACTGAAACAACGCAAAAATCTGTATCCGCATGATCATTTTGGACGCTGCCGTTCTTTGTCGACTGTTGCTCTCTTTTTACTTACTGGTAGTCATTTTACACGCTTTCTTTTGTGCTTACAGTTGCCCGGCTGATCACGTTCTTGTTTGGTCTATTTGCTTTTCACGATAGTCATATATTAATGAGTGGTGATTGTGCTGAGTGAATCTATATCAAAGTTATCGGTTTATGATCCTCTTATTTAGATGGTTCTACGGGGCTCGGTTCTTCACGCTGTTCATCCATTTATCCTAAGTTTGACCAGTTAACGAAACTTATCTGTTCAGTTTTGTTACATACTCCCACTGGTGTAATCGAGTTGCCGTTTTATAGTCATCTCATTCACTCTGTGTGACTTTTGTCCACTGCTTCATCTCCACATTTACACTGCCTCCCTCAGACTCGTGTATCTGTGACACCATTCGACAATCGACGACCGGTGTTTTCCCCTGAAGAATTCTCCAAAGACGCGCTCGCACACATTGATGTAACTGACCTTTCTGAAGCATCCCATATTCTGGGTGCCGCTGGCTATCAGGTGCAGGCAAGTTTGAACGAGTCAGTACTGGTCGGAGGTCTTGTTTGTCGACTGGAAGCACACGTGCCCATGACTTCGGGTGAGCCGGTTTCGCCTCTGGAATACTCTGTGGTTACGGTTGGTCAAGACGTTACTCGTCAGGCTTTCAGTTTAAACAGTCAAACAGGTAAGTGCGAAGTACAAGGTACCGTGAGTTGTCGACTTGTAATACCTATTTTCGTTATTCGCATTTCAATAATATATAATGACATGCGCTCAAGCTCTGATTATCTCGATCGTTCTTATTTGCTTCTGAACGGCTATTGAGCCCTCGCTTGCTTAACGTTAACAAAGCCGAACACCGGGCATACGGTCGCTAGTTCTGTTGGATGGCGCTAGATCACGTTGAGTTCAGGAAAGTATTATAGGAATCCCGCCAAATGATCAATTTTTAGTCTTGATTACAGCGGGGTATGACATGAGGTGCAATAAACCTCAATGACCCCCTGTTGTATACAGTTTGTTGGATGGTTTTGTGACTAGGATATGCTTATTCCACTGTTCGTTCTGGGCTGGTAACTTCATTTCGGCAAGTTGACGAAAATCACGCATTGAGTTTTGTCGTGAGCAGGTTAAGTAAAATTAAGCAAGTTTTTGTTTTGTATGATTATGCCGTGATTTACAGATTGTCAGTTAGATTTGTCATTATCCTGTGCGAAGTAGATCAAGAGTTTGGACATTCTGTTTTGTACGTCTTAGAACCTACATATTCGAACAGAATCCCATCACAGCTTTAAACCTAAGTACCCATACGTCGGACCCTTTTTTTTGACGAAGCAACTTTTCTGGAGTTTCCTTTTCTGCACTCACTTTAATCCGAACAAGGAACAGGAACCTATATCCAACCAGTTGAAGCATCCGTCCATCGTAACAGAAATGTACACTAGTGGTTGGGTAGCATCTCCGCAATGGTATATCGGCTAAAGTTAGTCAGTTCAGTGCCCTCCGAAGCTTCCTGCCTTACTTTCCGTGAATATTTTCCCTCATAAAATCAACGGAGATTCATAGTTTACACTGCCTCATTCTATAACCAAATGAAGGGAGAACGTGCTGGTAGCCTAGCAGAACATTCTTGTTAACTAAACTGGAAACGCCTGTTACGATACGATACATCGGATCAACAAATGCACTGAAAATACTGGACAAAAATGTGTACATTCGCTCTCCCCTTGAACTAAAAATTCGTGACTGCACAACAGCACTTTCAAAAACCACACTTAATTTCCTTACTGAAGTTTCATTTGAGTAAGGCCGTATCTATTCCACTGTCCTTCTAGGGTTTGAAACTAAATCTAAACTTTGAAGTGTGGGCAACGCTTGACATCAGACGTCTTTTGTCTTTCCGCTTCCGACGCAAGCTTCTTTCAGACCAAGTGAACCAGTTACAAACTGAATTCAATTTATGCAATGATAAGCGTTTGATATCCGTCCCAATTGTCGCGCAGAAGTAATGGAATAATTTGAACGTTGCATTTGATTTGTTTTAGGGAATAAATCGAAACTACCACGACGCTATGAACAAAATCTAACATTTTATGTTTCAGTCATCTCGAGCAACTTTCGTCAAGAATGTGCATCAATCGTGCTTGTAATATCATCTTACTCTCTGTTACTATACATGCAAACATTTCGGTTTGGATGACCGGATTCGCGCAGTTAATTGATATCCGCGGAATACATGGCACTGGATGATACACATAAAACTTGCTAGGTGGTCCAGATGAACTGTGTGAATCACAGACACATGTAGCTGAGTGTTTAGATATTGCGATCATGTCCCGGCTTTACGTTTGACACTTAGTTCTGCGTTATATGCGAAACGCCACTCCCGTAGGAAATTTTTATACTGTTTGCAATTAAAGTTAAATGTTGGATTGTTTGGCGACATGAGATAATGTTTTGAACTGCTGAACGTGGAAGTCTAAGTGATTATTGACTTCACTGTACAATCGTAATTGTTCGTTGTTTCGTAACTTACAAGCCTTCCTGTGTATGCATTTATAAGACAACTGAGCCTACTGGTCGCTGACCTCAATATTTGGGTTTGAGTTATTTTCCGGAGTCCTATAGACCAACAGCTGAAACCGGCGAAATGCTGAGTGGACTTATTGAGTCATACATGGAAAACGTGTTAGTGACCTGCTGTTTCCACGCGTTACATTGTCACAGACAGCGTATTTGGAAAATATTGGCGATAATGAATTTGTGACAACTGGCCTTTATGTTCCCAAAAGAACAAAACACCAGTCCATTTAGCAACACAATAACAATTAAAATGGTGCAGATGGAAATGTTAAATACTGCACATGAAGCCTGTTTTGAGCAAACATTGTTTGATATTCCTCATTCTGCAGCAGAAGAATTTGACCTAACCAACATTGTTTTATATGCCACACTTTTAACAGTCTAACAGATTTTCGATAGGTTTCATCATGCTCTTGTCAACCTGAGTTATTTCTCCCAACTAGTGGGCTAAAGCACAATACTCAACATTTTGACCTGGCTTCCAAAACATTTGGTGAAGGTATTCTGTAGTCTAACTGTCCATTTGCGAGGGAAGCAAATCAGCTGTTATGACAGCTGCAAATTGTGACTCACCGCCTGGATTTTGCTCCGGGTCGAGGAACCGAAAATCGCGGTACACCCGTCCAGAATAAAAATTCGTTTAGTTTTATATAACTTGCACACGGCACAACTTAATGTGCGACTTTTGTTAGCGTGTTGAAAATTAGCGTCAATCCAGGACGAACAGTGGGACAAGTACGTTCTGGTCACAAAACTATCCGATGGACCGTACACAACGGGGCCGTTGCGATTCACTGTACTTTGTGTTCGCCTTATTCTAGTGTCACCATGACCAAACACTGGCCTGGTAAAGTCACTTGGCGAGATTCCTACCGTGTTTTTCTGAACTCAATGGTGTGGCGTGAACAGCACGGTACGATGACTCCATTAGGCAGTCCTGTGCGTGTATAACCCCAAGTATACACCCACGCATCCCCAATCGCCGGAAAATCTCTCATCCTGATCTACAGACCGTTTATGAGATCTGGTGCCACCCTACGTACATTTTATGGGTTAATTTATCCGCGAATAGTTTGAACATTGCCGCGATCCTGTCTGAGTTCCCAAGCTGGTTATGATTAACTCAGTTTTCGCGTCACATATCGGCTGCAAATAAACTTGATTACCGTTTCAATGTGAACGACACTAATCGAAGCAATACGGTTGTCAATATGACCCAAAAACTAACTGCTAGACCTACTAACCACTCACATCGAGCGAATTCTTCTTTGCTTTTGCCACGTCTATGTGATTATTAGCTACGAATTTCTGGGTTGTCCAGTGTGAACTCTACCTGTCACGATCCAGCCTGCGCAACCAACGTCGCGAACTGAGCTGAGACACGGAAGAATGATGATTTACCCTGACCGGTAAGTTTTACTGGAAAACCTGACTTGTGTGGGATGACTAGTTGGGCGTCGACACTTTGTACTTTGGCACGTGTTCTACATTGCTAAAACGATTACACTGCAAAATTTTAACGACATTAACCAATAACGTAGGACCCGGAAATCACTGCATTACTATCGATGTTTTTAACTCTTCAAATCATAAAGCATCGTAATTTCGTTCTGTACCAGGCCCACTTTTGTTCCTCAATGTTATGTCAGAATTGGTCACTTCACGCTTTCGCCAGCAGTTTCGAGGATGTGCCTATGTCACCGCTTTTGTGCGACGGCCTTTGCGAGTCACTCTTGTAGCATCTCCTGATAGCTCTAGCTCATGGGTTGCTTTCTGTCACATTTTACAGAGCTCCAGCTGCCCTCCATTTACTAACCTCCGGGGATTACAGATCTAATCTGATTAGTTGTTTGCTCAAGTATAAGGGTTCGTTAAATATCTTTGTTCAACACCGGATTGCAACAGATTGCAAGGCTAAACGGCGATTGGAGTGTCAATCCACTTTATTCCTCAATCACCTCTTTCATTCTCAAATTAGCCTCATTTGAGCCTGCAGTTCACCAGACTAGTTTTGTGATTGGCGCCATTTATGTGCAAATTCGTAGCGCGACTGCTTGTAAATGTAGTTCTTGCTCGTTCAATCAATCCAAATGATCCTTATTCCTATTTGACGACAAACGAACACCTTTTCTACTAAAGGTTTCCCTTTGATGCTGTTTTTATTGGAATTCGTAGCTTCGGACGTCAAATTTGGCCTCTACCGTTTCAGTAAGACGAGCCCAATCCACCAGTTTGTCACGTTCTGATTCACTGAGCTTTGTTGGATGTGCCTTTCTCTGGGTTCCTCGGATTATGCTTGTTTTGTTCTGTCCGATATTGTGCGAAAGTTAACCTTCAGCAGTATAGCTCTATTTTTACAGTCTTCACCGTTCTCATTGGCTAAAGTAACACGATTAAGAGTTTCAATGGGATACCGTCGATAAAAACCGCGTCTGTCCATTGATAGTGCAACTGTTGAATATGTTGAACGTTTAAGCATTCCTTTTCATGTGAAAGGAGAATGTTAACACGAACAGCTGGTGTTCGATATCCTGTTCTCGGCATCGTCAGTTACAATACACAGCGGCGGGTATAACATTCGAAAATGTGAAACGTGTTATGTACAAAATGGTGAGATCATTTGATGGCCCACAATGTATGCCATGCGAAGGTGGGACTTGAGACAAGACAGCTTTGAGTTTGTTTTGAAAACTGCGACTTTAACGGGGTCTGACACGCAAAAACTTATCCGTAGTTATACGGGGCCACAGATGAATATTCGAAAATGTATGTTTATCCGTATGTCTTTCTTCTAATTTGCATGATTGGCTTAAGGATTTTGAGATGGTGTCCGTAAAATTTGCATCTTTGATTTCTACTTTATTAGTTGAAGTCATTGACATTAAGAGATGAAAACACGTATATGGAACAGGTGTCGAGATATAGTAGGCTACACATACTGTTTGAATCTGTTTAGCCGGTCCATTCAAGTCCGACTTTGCGTTAAAACCGGCCAATCCATGTAAGCTAGGTTACAGCGGGCACCTACGTGTACATCGATCACCTCTGATCACAGCTTTCTACACACTGCCTTGAGACTCGTAACTGATGTTCACAAACAGCTTCAGCGGTATCAAAGCAAAATTTGCTCACTACGGATGGTTAGTCGACTTGATATCTTGTTATCAGACCTCGGTTAGAAACAGACTCTTGCTTTTTGTTCTAATACTTATCTCTTCAGTCACTGTAATTCACACTGAACTGATGAACTTCTGTCTGTTGCTGCCGCACCTTTAATGCAAAACTTGCAGTTAAATGCTAATCGCACCTAATTTATAAACTTTGAGGCGGCTTGCACCCTCAGTTTGAATACGGAGACCCTAACTCGATTCACGAAGAACTTACCGCGTAAAATATGCAGCCTGCGCTGTTGTATTACTGCTTACAATGTTTGGGCGACCTGACCGTGCATCCAATCCATATGTGACCCAATAATTCACATGACAATAAACTTCTTGTGGGTCGCAAGGGGTTAATAATGTTTTTAGAAGTTTCACGACACTCAGTCGCACGGTGCCATACTCCTTGTGGTCTAACATCCGGAATTGATTATTTACACCATTATTTCTCTTTTCACATATGCTATTTCATTTTCAAACTAGCATCATTTGGTCACCATCAATGTGTTTGCAGCCATTTAACGACTAGGGTGAGCGTACATACGTTCGTTGAACTCGAGTTGCCTTTTTGACAGTTTGTATACCGATTGCTCATCATACAGTTATCCGTGTTTTGTCCGAATTGACTGTAAGTAGTCCAAATATAAGTCAGTATCTCGCATCGCGGCAAACTTAGTATGTTCTTTACAGGGTGGAAACGATTGTCGTATTGAGATCTAACCTTGTTTCATCTTTCGTCATTATCGGCCTTGACAACAATACACCGGTTGCGGATGCCGAAGCCAAATTGGCCTACAATGGTGAGAGGAAGAGAATTCTTAACGATATCAATGGGGAAGCGGACGGAATATAAATCAGATAAAACTGTAACTGGACTCAAATTATCAGTATCGTTGTGCCAACACTTTGTGAGTAAACAATGGGGTTGCGAATGGAACTAAGAAATGTATCCTTGCGTCCTTCACTGCTCTACTTTGTCTGTTTTTCTCAGTTCACAGACGAACCCTCAGTAATCTTCACGTAAGTGAACGCATTTAGCCGTACTCTTCCCTACTGTCTTCAGCTAATGAATAGGTGGTCCACAAGTCTCCCAACCTGTGAGATTGATACGATTTAACTCCTGGCGACCATCTTTTCCTCCGTTCGTCATACCGTACACTGGCCACCTTCTCTTATCGAATTCCACTGGGCAAGATTTCCAGCAAAGCGCGTGAGGTGTGGTACAACATGGGTTGGCATTCTGGTACATGACTTGGTCGTTTGGTTCTGTGTATTTTCTTGGTGTAAAAAGGTGAATTTGGTCGATCCTCGCAGTCATCAACGCGTCTTTTAACCCATTGATTGGTTAATCGCCTTTGCTGTCAAATACGAACAGCGGTGATCAATAACTTCACTATTATGGTTACTCTTCTTTTGTCAGTCTATCTCGTCGTGTCAGTAATTTACGACTTGCAATTCAGATTTTTTCTCAGTTCGGCGCCAATGTACTCAAGCATTCTTATTCCCAGGCTAATTATAATAGTCACGAGTGTACGCTTCCCACCAAGAAATGTTCCACGTTACATGTTTAAGCTCTTCTACTTGCCCGCAATCAACATAGTTCAGTTCAGAACTACTCACCAATTGTTCGCCACTGGTCTGGATTTTCGTTCTGCATCGCGTCATACTCTTAATGGTGCATTCTGCCTATACTGTATGCGAAGTTTAACTTATGGGTCCAAGGTGGCATGCAATTATTTCCAACAGGGCAGCTGTTGTCGTTGAGTTTCCGCTACTTATCTCCTAACATCGTAAGTAATCTCACCTCTACGACGTTCTGATCAGACCATCCCATTAATACTGATCGTCCAACTGGCATAGTTGCTACTTTAACTGACGCAACCAGCTATTTCTTCTCTGAGTGTCCGTGTTTGCGTGTGTGCCTGTTTCTTCATGATCGTATCTGTATCAGACAACCAAACTGACACCCTCCGGTTGAATGTGAGTGATTAACCTTTTAGCAACGAACCTCAGCGTGCAAAAATCAGTATCGTTCTGTGTGGATGAACCCATTTAGGTAGTCGTGGCTTCTTAGTACTACGAATGTTGATGGTACTATCTGGGCTGTTCTGTTTCTGGTAGGTATGGTACTGTGGACATGCTAATTAGATTCAGGTTCGTCAATTGTTTCGCAGCACAGCTATGTGCTGAATCATCGATGTGCCCCAAGGCAGGTAGACGTGGATTTGGCTTCCTCTTTCCTGAGTGGTTATGGATGTGCCTGAACATATGTTGGGCAACACTTGTCTGGTATGACGTTCATCCTGTCGACTGTTTTCTTATTCTCTCCTGTTTACCAAGGAATTCCGAGATCATGCAAAATGTTTGTGGGATTATTGTGTGGTCGTCTAAGCTCACCCATCCAACACTGCGGTTGATTTTTCCGTCCTACGCACCCACACACGCCTTTAATATGGGAGGTTAGGTCCTAGGGTTGCTGCTTTATTTCCTAACAGATGAACCGTTGATTTTTATCAGTTAAATATTTCCTATCAATCTGGAAGATAGGCATACATTATCAAGCTTAGCCTATATAGCCTTATTTATTGACGTGGTTTGTGCAAGCGAACTGTTTTTTTCTGATAAAACAACTATAGTTCAAACCGGATGCAGCCAACCCCTAACTGCCTTCAGGTGTGCTCTCGCAATGTTGTTCCTACCGAGACACTTAGTTAGCGTTTCACCGTTACGTTTGCCCTTTTATTCCTTTTTTTAGGTGAGCTCCGGGTTGCACAGCCCTTGGATCATGAAACCATCTCGCAACACTATCTGCTAATTTCGGTTCGTAGGATAAACAATCCTTCACTCTCCACATTTATCAACGTTTTTGTGAACGTTTCGGATACTAACGAACACGCCCCACAGTTTCTCACTGTAACAAACGCATCAGAGAACACTCCACATCACCTACGTTCTGTTGGCTTCACTTTCTTTGTCAGTGGAATGAGCGCTGTCGGTACCGTTGTTGGTCGCGTGACAGCAGTCGACCGAGACTCTGGGGATAATGGTCGCATTCGTTACAGTATCGTCGGAGGTAATTGAGATTATGTTGTTTAAATGGTTCATTCCTGTTATACATTAATATTCTGTCAATTTCCTTACCAGTTATTCCTCATGTTTCTATTTTAGAAAACACCACAGCTTACTTTGAGATCGATCCGGTTACCGGTGATCTTCGGATTTCGAAACCATTATTACTCGGTTTGTCGCGCAACCCTTCAGCTGATACTTCTCATTCACAATGGGTTCATGAGCATCGGATAATTGTAGCGGCCAGTGACAATGGCAGACCAGTCTCCCGAAGCAATCACACAGTTGTCCTGGTTCAAATTGTCCCGGGGCCTGGTGGTATTGATGCTCCAGCACCACGTTTCCATACCACTGGCACCGTTCACTTCACCGTAGCTGAGAATACTCCACCGAATTACGTGATTACCTCACTTTCAAAACTGCTGACGATGGATTCAGTGGCTTATGGATTCCTACATTTTGACTTGATCAGCGCATATGCAGTCGATCTTCTGGCTGATCACAACACGGCTGTCATGGGTATTCAACAGCCGCAACCTATGGCGAATTTGGAGCTTTTTCACGTCACAACAAACACTGGACTGCTTGTCACTCTAGTTCATTTAGATCGAGAGCGACATGGTGATTTGCATCGTCTGGTGGTTCGCGTTAAGGGATCAAGCGGGATTCGAGCCGAGATAAGCGACTATCTGATGTTGGAGGTGAATGATTAGTGTATTGTCTTAAGGAGGATAGTTTACATTTCCGTATTTTTGTGCAATACTTTTTACTCGAGCGTTCGTGAACGCGAGGTTCTCGATTTTTGTGTTGTGGGAGGGGGGCGTTTACTACTGAGGCGGTTAACGAGCGCAGTTCCTTGCCTTTGTTGTCCGTTCGTCGATTTTGTGCAGCAGTCATCTATTGAGACCGATACATATCGCTGGCTGTATTCTCTCGTAACTAGCAAATACACAAGTACCGGCTGATTAAACATGTATGATGTCACGACTCAGATTAGCCAACCGGTCGTCGGATCGGAACGCCTGTCTGGTCATGCATGACAAACGTTTCTTTCCGATCTCTTCACCATCCTTGATGCAATCTTGTCCGTGTTCAGCAAGTTGCCAGACAGCAATTGGCGCAATCGTTAATCGATCAGACTTTGTTGTACGTCCATATACCTGAGTTGAACAGGTAGACCCACTGAGTGACGCGCGCTCATGGATGCACCACGCGTGTCACATTGGAGCAAATGCTCACCTGCCAACAATTCGACATATCGACGTGTACATTTTGAGATGGCCCGTATTGTCTGTTTGCCCAAACACTTGTGAGTTTTTGTCCTACTAAATCTCCACAGACGCCAGCTCACTTCTTAACGCATCAAATCGCACGTTAGACAATTTGTAACTTTGTTCACCTTGACTACTTTTGAAGTGGCCGCTCATAGCTGTCTGATGTGCCTGATCATAAGCTTTCTCGAGATTGTCGGAGATGTAAGAGAAAGTGTAGTGTCTCTCCTGAAGTCTCTGCTTGTTCAGAGCAAACGTGCAGCCGGCGATAACGTTGTTGTTGCGAAATTTTGTTAGCCAGAGTATGCTTTTCATTTACGGTTGCGTCACTTACCCTCACATTCTAACGGTAGAGTTTAACATTGTGTCAAGCAATAATCCATCACTTGAGACAAATCCAATACTCATATCACTCACTCGCTGTCATGGCTGCAAATAGCAGATTAAATCATCATCCCAATGGTGGGTCATAGGTGCATATCATATCGAAGACAAACGAAGGTACATTAGCTACCGCTTTTGTTTAAATAGATTAATTGTCATGCTAAGTAGGAAGCAGGTAGAAAAAACGTCATCTCTGAATCAAGTTACCGGTAAGCTAGCCGCGCTGTAGACTTCCACTTTGGGATCAACACCTCGTGGTGGTATTAATTTATTTGATTTCTGGAAGCTTAAAAACTTTTGTGAGTCATTGTCTTCAGCTACTCAGGGATAATACATCATTTGGTTATGACCTTTTTCTACTCTGCGTAGTGTGTTCTCATGGTTAACCGCTGAAACAACTAGTTATTCAGCTCACCGATGCCTTGACTGTCCGTGCTTGACCTTGAGGCATTAAATGTCTCACTTGTTAAATCGTTTTTCCAGCTGCAGGCTTATGTGAGTTTAACTCAGTTCTAAGTAGTACACTCCAGTAAACATCTGCTAGGATCTGCTTCAGCAACACCGGCACTTCCACTCCATAATGTTCTAGTCAGAAGAACAGAGTTTGGAGAGGTTGTATATTGGATATATTTCGAGTTGTGAGGCCATGAAACATAAGCAATCTCACACGTGTCAGCTCATTCAGCAAGCTTGAAACTTAAACATATTAGTTCTTCACTTTGTGAGCGTCTCCATGTCAAACCGTAAATACATAATTCCTGTTGGGTCAGCTGTTTTCCATCGTTTCCCGGTTCTCTCAGACAGCGCTGAGATTTTCTAGCAAAACATCTGACGAACCAACTATTTAAAAGTAAAAGCTTGGAGTTATCCTATCAGGGTGACATCCACGTTGGCTTTGGGACGTGCAGACAGAAAGCTTGACAACTCTATACGTGATATCAGCCACAAAGTCGCTGACTTATCAACACATGGGCTTGAGATTTTGTTTGGTTTGTCCGCGTTTGAACATGAGCATTGTCACACCTCAGCAATTTATTGCCTTCTTCAGCACTTATGCATTTGGGTTTCGCGGACATCATTCTCGCCTAACAGTTTAGCTCATCCTCCGTAGGTGCCAATCTTCTCTGCGTTTATTTTGCCAGCGTTTAGGTCCACATGACAACAGTAATGTCTTCGGTTTTCGTTAATAATTTAGGTGTTATTGATGACATCTTAATTTTCTTACCACACTTATTGCTCGTTTATGTTAATCCTCTTGAACTTATCTTGGTTTTTCATAAATACGCACTGCTTTTTTATAGATTCAAATAATCGACGTAAACGACAACACTCCTACAATCTCCAGTCCACGCTTCATTCGTGGCTACGTTTCGGAAGATGCACCACCGGGCTCCCTGGTCATGCAACGGTGCGTTCTTACTGACATACTCGATGCGTGTGCGCACTCTCCTCCAATCCCCGTCCAAGATCATCGCCACCGATCCGGACCTCGGTCTGAACGGACAGCTTGTGTACCAGCTAATGAGCGCATCTGCCCAAGAATCCACCAGACTGTTCAACTTGGATTCGACTAACGGATTATTACGTGTGTCCCCAGACGTGCAATTGGATCGCGAAACTATGTCACATCATTCTTTGTTTGTTCAAATATCCGATTCTGGTTCTCCCGCACGTACTGCAGACAATCTAATCCGTATCGAGATTGAGGTGTTGGATGTGAACGACAGTCCACCTGTGTTTGGTGAAACCTTTTATATGCGTACACTTATGTTACCCACGTATCCTTCAGAGCTGGTCGTTCAGCTAAGCGCCACTGACCCAGATGTGAACGATACAGTAAGCGAATGTTTCTAACGACAACAACATTGCATAATTATGTTTGGTCGTGCTTTTACTCAGCCCATTTATATCTGACTTTCGGCTTATCTCTGATGCCTTTTTCAGGTTTCATATCGTTTTTCGGATCAGCTGAGTGGGAATTATTTCACTCTGGATGCGTTAACTGGACATTTGAGGGTAGCTCCGAATTCGTCCTTGTTGAACCAAAACCTCCCGACGCCTGGGCGTAACTTTTTGGTCGTCGTCGAAGCCTATGATTGTCATAAACCGAAGCCTCATGTTGCTCGTGTAAACGTCACCGTCTTCGCCCAGCTGCCGTCACCGTCTACCGGAGATACAACACCGTTGATCATCGACCCAGAAGACGGTCTCGATGTGAACCTAGTGGAACACTATGCGGGTCATGAACCTCTTCATCTGGGCCGGTTGAAGGTTCGCAACGCTCCAGTCGGTGCGATTTACAGGTTTGTGTGCTGACTTTCCGTTCTCAATTGTATATTTTTTCTTCGCTAAAAGGTTTCTGGTCGCTCTGACTCAAATGATTACTCAGTACTGTACGCGGTTTACAAAAATAGATATTTGATGGATGGTATCAGAACGTGTGTGTGCATTTGTTAAGTGAAAACACAGTCTAGTCATCCCTAGAGGCGGGCATGAATTATCTGACTAATTTTATCTCTAGTAAGTGTGATCGAATATCGTGCAGACTACATTTGGGTTATTTCTCGTTTTGTACTGCTCGGATTTATATTGGGAACCTCCACGCTTACTTATCGCCGTATCACGTACGTCTCATCGCTACATGCAATCGCTGTGGATACATACGTCGTAGAAACAACGTACGCTTGATACTTTGGGATCGTGGATTCCCACCGTCTCGTTCGCTTTCTGGGAGCAAGCCGAGTGCAGCAAACAGGAATTACATTTTTTACTCACCATCCTCTCATCCAGACGTTAATTTATTGCATTTGACTCTTGCTTCTGTCTATCGTTCTCCACAGATTCATCGTGTTAACTCCTCAGCCCGGTCTTACTGTGGATCGACTGACCGGCACTGTGCTCGCCACTGGTGATCAGCCGGCAGATGAGCTCGATCGCGAACGCACACCGAACATGACTATGCATGTGCTGGTGCGGGACATGCACAACCGATTGGGCCGCGCAATCGTTCGTATCCACCTGTCTGACATAAATGATCACACACCACTATTTATCGGTCAGCCATATCATGCGGTGTTTTGTCTGAGTTCAGCCATTTCGACCGACCGGTCGCGACCGGATACGGAGCTTCCATGCCGTCAAAATCACTTTCAGGTGGGACCGGTTTGTTTATGTTTTCTGTTGATGCTTCATTTGCCTGTTCGTCACCTCGCTGCTAGGTTTAGTCTGGTAACAATTTTGATAAAATCATTCTCACTTTTGATCATTGCCGTCGTATTCAGTCACCTTTCGACTGACCCAACCAGAAGGGGAACGGCATACTCGAGCTTTTCTCTTATCAGAACTTGCAACTGGTTCATTCACTTTTCTGGACGGGACTTTGAAATGCTGTTCACGTACTTATGTAGCGAGCACTTCGACCGCTATTATCTTGGCCTCGCGTCCGGTATGATTATATAATTGTCTCCAAAAATGTATTCATAATCGATTGAGGGTAAATTCCAGGCTGTCTGATTATCTCAGAGAGTTGTGCATTACCCTTTTGAATTCTAAGCATTGAATTCGTGAGTAGAACGTATTTATCAGATCTGTGACTTTAGTGACCTTTTCAAGCACTGTTTGGATTGCTGATGAAATGTACTGAGTTGAACGTCACTGATTTTTGCTCACAAGGCATTATAAACCCATCCAACTTTGAAATTGTGCACCGCACTAGGCTCGGATTTATCTCTGATTGGATCGATGGTTGTCGTTGGGTGCCAGTGGTGTTCAACTGACGTCACTTAAAGTCACTTTGTACGTCTGTTGGTTGTCACGTTTGCTGCACACCGCTAGCAATTACTGGCAACTTTCACAATCCGGTAGACGTTTTAGCCGGCGCTGTTGGCGAAAAACATAAGACTGGAGATGTGTGATAAATGGCAGTGATCAACATGGCTTCCTCATGAAATCGAAAACCGGAGTTCGAGTCCTGGTCATGATAATGATGTGTTCTCCGTTTTTTTCAGGTAAAATCTGGCATTAGCGATCGTCTACAAAGTTTTTACGTTCTCAAAATACAGTATGTGGTACATGTCACCTGGATTTCGTTGAACTGACAAGCTTTCATTACGTCATCATTCCAGCACTTCTATTTGGCATGCGTACACTAAGCAGAATTTTACTTTTCTTGTTCATAAGGACGAATTATACAAATTGATTACTGAAACAAGACAGCTTTGCTCTTAGAGTAAGCCTTAGAAAACTAAGTACTACAAAAACAGAGACATTTACCTACGTTGGTAACCGAATAAATGCATAAGCTGTGCCTCTTACCGAACTGTGTGCTTTTGACTCGCAGAAAAATCGTAACCGTATGTGCGTTCATTGAACTTAACAGGGTAATTATTGTGTGTTTTCTCAAGATGATTGGACACTGAGTAATATTCGTCAGGGTATGTGCCGACGTTTTTAGATTTGATGGTCCTACTGTGCCTAACGTGAGTTCAGTTGAGCAGTGATCAACACACTCGTTTCACAAGAAAGAGATCTAATGCCAAATTTCCGTTTGTGGCGTGGATACGTACTACTGACGAGATATAGAACGAGCCTACCGCTTCTTTTGGTAAAACGATGGTATAAAAGTCTGTAAACACCCTGGTCGTGTGAATGGGGCTCATTTTATATAATTCGAATCTCCACTTATCTATCAGTCTTTTGGCGTACACGCTCAGAATCTAATCGTGTGCTTTCGTATGTACCTTCAAGCAGTATCAGGGCGCACCAACTTCTCTATTTTTACGACCCATTTATTAATTGTAACATACAAGCCGGCCGTTTCTACTCTGATTGTCCGTCACACTTACGGACCAACTTTGGGGCAACGTGGAGACACCGGGGACAGCGTTCTTCCGAAGTAGGGGTTCCAACAACAATCCTGTAAAAGGAAACAACACAAACAAGCATGAGCCAAAGGCCCAGTAAGCCATGCACACGACTTACACAAACGAAAACTAAAACGGCGCCAACAACACAGCAGCACGCTCTGTTACACAATTCAAATTCAATTCATGCGCGCTTGCTGGTTTTGACCGCACGTTACAAACGTCGTCAATACATATGATGCCAAAGTGCGAGCCTACATTCGTAGGGGACAATGTGTTTGCTCTGGTGTTTGTTCGTCAGACCTCTTTCTAATCACAGTAACCCTTCAGCAAGCCCCATTCTTTTAGTGCCCTGGTCTGTCACCCGGAGTTCATGTTACAAGTTCGTTCTTTATTTCGCTTCAGATTTTGCAACTTATTGAGTCGCCACTTGTTTAAAAGCTTACGTCAGACATCATAAGAAGAGGCTGTGATTCTCCTCAGTACGAACGACCTACAACAATCGCGCCGTATGCATTCCATACCCGCAACTAGATCAGACGTGCGAACGGGCGTTTATTGATAAATTGTTCCCAATCATCGTCTTTTTATGGATCGGTCTGAATGTAAGTAAGCACTCTGTTTGTTTTCCCTCACTGTTTGCCAACTGTGTCCGATGTTCGCGGTTGGGAGGGCTCGTTTTTACTACCACCCAATCGTCTACCATCTGTGCCTCTTTCTCTCCCCCCGTTTTCCTGCCTTGCTTTACCAAGAGAGTCGTTAGGCTTACTGTTTTATCGCAGAGCAGCTGTTGCCGCTCCGGAAAACACTTACTTTTCCCACGTTCTGATCGATCAGTTTGGCCTTTCCTGTGATGTTCCCTTGTGTCGGAAAGACCGTTCCTTTAACGTCAACGTCCCTCATCAGTATGTGCGTTTAAAACCTGGTCTGCTATGCTCAGACTGTTGCTTGAGCTCGATCGGTAGTTCCAAAACCTGTTCCGCGAATCACCCTCTCAACTACCATAACGTGACATGATTGATCTCGTCAATCAGCACATCTTTTATAAACTCTAAAATCGGAATTGTTACAATCAACCACATTTAATAAAATTCATTATGTACGTTCATTTGTTCACAAGTCAGTGCGATGGTGTGCTCATAACTACATAAGGTTGAGAGTTGCTTATACAAAATGTTAGACCCACATATTTGGAAATTTGAAGGGCCACTGTCTCCTTGTCGACTGGTCACCCTAGAACGCAGTATCGCTCGCTCAACTAGATCGTCCGGATCTCTCCCCGATTTTGAAGATGCAGTCGCTCGGAATCGGAAGACTACTCTGAAAAAGCTCAAAGTCACGCAGATTGAGTTTCGCCTTGAGCATTGCTCGTGGCCGAATGTAATTGGGCGTTTTACATATAATTCGGTTGTGTCCGATGTGAGATCAATGTCGCACTGGTCACCACATGAAACCGTAGCCGGACTTCAAATCCTGACTATCGCAAGGATATGTGCTATTGACAAGCCTTAACAGAAAGCAAAATTTGAGTCTATTGCTTCTTTAAGAGATTGATAGAGATCGGCTGAAGAGTCAGTGGAAATGCGAGATTCGCGGTCACTTTTACTGAGCTGTCCAGTTCACGTTAACCAAAATAGCCCCAGCACCCATCAACATTCAGACATACTTTTTAGCCCTCTCTTTTCGCAAGTAAAGCACCAGACTAGAGTTGTGGATACTATCAGAATCTGTCATTTATATATACTACTGATCTCTCGAATCAGTTGTGTTGATCACTGCGTCGGTTAGTGATGTTCGCTTTTGAGTACTTTTGTGTTGTTCAACGGGTTAAATGTAACCGGTGCAATCGATTGAAGTTGACGAGTTGTTTACTGTATCTCAGGGTGATCTAACTACTTGAGTGTGACCGAGTGTTTGGATGTGAAACTTCTATCGTGTCTACTATGAAGCCAGTAGCACAGAGCCGAACATGTTTATTATACAGGAACACGATCCTGACCACAGTGTTCACTACTGATGCGTTGTGATGAGAGAAAGGCGCTACTCCTCACATATTTATCGGAAGAGGGCGGCTGAGAAGTGTGAAGGGCTCAATCTGAAGTTGATTCGCTTTATGAGAACAATTTGTGTGCAATTGGCCTTTGGTGATTTTTGGTTGGACAGACTGTTCTATGCACTCGGAATGAGTGACATTGTGAACGTTTCGTTAGTGTAAACTGTTCTGCATTTTGCAGTGAACATTACGAAACAACTTGATTGCATCGATCATGTCATCTCCCCAGATCCAGCAGCGAACGTTACTCTCTGGAATACTGCATGAACTGTAATCGATTATTGTAACCCTATCTGATTTCTTTGTTGCCCAATATTGTAGCTGTTCTGTTAGAGAAGGTATTCAACTGAATTGTTCTTATTGCATCATTTAACGTAAACTTGATGCCAGATAATCAGTGGGTTGTTTTTTTTTGTCTTTTTCGATGTCTTCGAATTCTGAGAGCCTACTTTTCTAAGTGCATGGGCTGGAAGCAGCAGCTAGGTGTAGTTGTTTTCATGTCACACTTATATTCTCTTTATGCAAATCAAAACAAATCTCTCATATTGTGGTGGATTATCAAGCGGGAGGTGAGAGTATTCCAACACTTGGCGGAATACCTCAACGCGGGGGAGGTCCGTCCAAAAGCCCACAGCGAGCAGATCGGGGACAACGTGGGCGACCGGATGAGTCATCGCTCGACTGGATCGGATCAACGGGCGAGGCATGGCAGGCAAAATAGGATGGATGACCTGATCGGGGGCGCCGTTATTCCAACACTCAAAGGAATATCTCGACACGGACAACAAGAGCGACCGGACGAGCTATCGCTCAACAAGATCGGACTAACGGGCGAGGAGTGGCAGGCGGAAACCCCCCGGTAGAAGGCGCCGATCACACACGTAAACCGGGCAGAAGTGCACACGACGTGTGAGCGGAAACCGGGGCGTGTTGTGGACTGGAATGATGACTCATAAACGCGAGCGCGTGCGTAGCGTGGTAACTATCGTGTTGGACAATAAAGATTGTGCTTTATTGGACGCCTTCTCGCTACAGTATGTGGTTATACACTGTGAAGTATGCCGCGGCATACAGGTATCAATGGCCCTCTTTTAGCAAGGTCTTTTGTTTCTTTTGCCTGTCTTTCAGTTTTCTCTGTACACTGTTTTCTTCTCGTTGTTGGGACTACTTATCAATAAATTGTGTTACATCAACGGTAGGGCCTACAGCGAAGCGAAGCAGAGCACACTTGTTCACTGTCAGCTGTCCTAACCTTCTTCCCGCCAATGTCATTACAGTATGGTGCAAGCTGTTATTCATTGAGCATGTTGTTGACACTGTTCGGGCAATTTGAATTCTGCTAACATGGTCATCCTTAACCTCCACTGTCTCAGTTCTGATTGATTTTATATTTTCTATTCCAACTGTTATCTAGGCAACCCCCATGTCTTCATTTGTCCGTATTTCAAGCCAGTACTGGGGAATGTATTGGTTCGCGTTTTTCCTACGCTTATTTATATAAGTTCACCGCTTGTAACTTTATGCTCGCGCTTTAGGTGGTCGCTGTGGATAAAGATTACGGGGCGAACGGTTCGATTGCTTACAGTTTGACCAGCATTCGGCCACGAGCCGATCCACCGTTACTTACAATTGATGCGAAAACTGGCCAGCTGACTCTGCTACGTCTCATTCCTCCGGACTGGACCGGTCGCCAAATGGACGCGGTTGTCTTGGCCATGGACGGCGGTGGCCTATCTGCTTCCGCCACAATAACTGTTCACTTGATCTCTCAAGATGGTCCGCGGTTTTCCGCATCATATTACACAGCTTCAGTATCCGAATCCGCTCCGATCGGGGAGGCGGTGACTACAGTGGAAGCCTCCAGTCCAAGTCCAGCAATTAGCCTCATCTATCGTGTGATCAGTGTTCGAATGCTAAACTCAAGTGTGGACGCGGATTCGCCGATCTGGGTGTCTGTTGAAGTTACCGATAGTCCGTTTATGCTGGAGTTCAACACCGGTGAGACAGGCTCTTTTCTCTCATGTACACTTCACTATACTTTTGTGCTGAAGTTTGTTCGTGTTGTTATCACCAGTTCCTCATTTGAACTGGATCATTTCTGACTCTCATACATACGCCTACTTTTTAGGTTGTTTCTTGGTAACAGCATTTTTCCGGTCATCGTTTCTAGACGACCAATGAGCGTTTCACAATGGCGTTCCCTTAATTCGTTTGATCTGGTCAATTCTGGATTCACTATGTTCTCATGTTTCATCCCAAAACACTGAAGATCCTATTGCCGTTCAATCTTGTTTCTTGTCCAAAAATGTTATGTCTTTCAGAATTAGGTTTTTGTGTTGCTTGTCCACTGAGGGTATGCTTTTCTCACAGATCGTTTAACGTAGAGTGAGAGGATTTAACGCGAAATTGAAGACAATCTTAGCCAACTCACTTGATATCTTTTGGTATAGCTTGTTTGAACGACGAGTGTTTCAAAACATTCGAGTCCAATGTACATGTACTTGCAAAACACTGCCTATTTCTCAACGTAGTCTTAATAAGCTGTAGCATACTTTCTACTGTTTGCGTTGCTGTTCAATGTTCAGGCTGGAGCGTTGATATCCAAGCTCGAGACGCCGACATTCATGCTTCTCTTTTTTCTTTTACTGAATCGCCCAAGACCTCTGATAAATAAGTATTGTAGATCGGTGTTTATTATTTTTTGTGACACTACGCTGTCAGTATCATTCAGTATGGTACACATGCAAGCGGCGGACTGAACTGCACAGATTTCTCGCGTTCTACTGCTAGAATTGTTCCGTTATCTCAGGACCATATTGCTGGATTCGTGTCTTATCTGTAGTTACTAACAGCCGCGTCTGCTCAAAATGTTACACTATAACTTGGAATCGATTTTGTCTGTTTTCGGACATCAACATTCTGAGCGTCCAATATACACATACTTTAGGAGTTTCAGATATCCATAAGCGATTCATTTTACTATGGCCAAACTAGTGTGCAGTGTTTACTATCTCGTGCCTACTCATTCATTGATCTTTCTTTAGCATCTCTTCTACACGAGTAATTGTTTCACTAGAGGTCGCCTCCACAAACTGTCCTGAACGTAACGTATCATCAGGCGAGTTTCCTTTCTGGTGGAACTCGGCGTTCGACACTTAACTGTTCACTTTGAACGGCGATTGTCTCGGAACACATACAGCGCGCATTGGTGATGTCATCTTCGCGAACGTTAAAAATGGACTAACGATCTGACGCTTCGACTTTTTCAATCACAACAGGATTATCCTGAAACAGTAACAACAGAAAAAAAGGACCAAGTATAATGACAAATCTAAGAGTGCGAGAAAGTACTGCTCTAGTTTAGGACTAAAAATGTGTGCCGTTTCGATTTTCAGAATTCATTTGGATTACAGTCGTACTCAGAGCGTTTGGAGCAGCTTTTGCATGTGATTTAAATGTTGTACGTACTGTTGCACTGTAATTCATGCAGTCAGCTTTAATTTTTCCTATGTTGTACTTCATGTATTCCACCGTTGAACGTCACCTCCGAGTGGAGAACGGAGGTAGGTTGTATGTATTCCAAAGTGCTGTCACCCACAATTGATCGCAGCTGTCGCATTCCCATAGACTTTCCAGTCGGCCCCTTTCGAAAGCAGAAGCACTAGACTCGAGTTTCGCTCTCATTAGAGCTCGTCAGTAGTGCATATCCTTGCCACGCCGGGACTAGAACTCCGGCCACGCTTTCATGAGGCAACCGTGTTGACCACTGCGCCATTGACCTCACATTAGGCACGACCGAATTATCATATGTGAACGCTCAACCACTTTCGCTTGTGAGTAATGATCAGGTTGCCCGATCGTCTCGAGAGGAGACACAGTTACTGTCTGTTAACGAAAGGGGCTGACTGGAAAGTCTTCGGAAATGCGACAGCTGCGATCAATTGTGGGTGATGATCAACTTGAAATTAACCAAATCCCCGACTACTCATCAGTACTTATGTATTCTTGCATTTCGTTTCAAAGTTTAATATTCCAATATTATTATTATTATTATTATTATTATTATTATTATTATTATTATTATTATTATTATTATTATTATTATTATTACCAGTGCCACCAACGGCATTAAACTAGTTGTTTACATCTGTGCTTAATTGCCGCGCAGTCATAATACGAAGATGCTGTAGTTAGACGTTAAAAGGACTGGACTTAAGACTTCATTCTTGACGCGCGTTTGTCTGAACTCAAGCTGTGAACATCGGGGTGACTGCAGCTTGCAAACAAACAACCGAGTTACAGTTAAAAGTTCGGCGCCACCCGCAAGACCACTTTGCGAATTTCACTGCTCCGCTTCAATAAGTTCATTGACTTCACAGACAGCGCAGTCAAGCATTGACTTTCACGTCACTGTATACGACTAGACGCCATCTTTTCTAATACTTCAAGCCAAATCCTAGGTGAATCACAATGACCTCGGCCAGACTGGCAAACACGAAGCACCATCCCCAACTTATCAGTGACTACTTTCATTTCGCTTTTCCAAGTTATTGATTGGTCACCCCGAACCGGTGACCTGGAGACAACTAAGAGTCCACGAAGGGGTAAACGATGGGTTAGCGTTCCAAATACATGACCCCAATCTTCTGTTGATCTTGCAATGTCTGCGTACACGCGTACCCATTTCTTGTCATTCTACTTTTCCAGTCACTCATTTACGTGACCTTACTCAACATATTCACACCGTTGTGTATATTCCTGACCTTGTCTGATTCGTTTACTACACACACACACACACACACACACATTAGCATTGTAGTGGCTTAAATCTGGGTAGGTTTTTTTCTTGATTTCCACCTGCTCAAACTGGCACAGCTGCAGCAAGTGGATGATGAATGTGAAGACAAGCGTGATCGACAGAAGGATCAGGAGTGGCAGGCGTAGACCAGCATCTGTTAACACAGCGTCCAATGGGGTATTCACGTTTCAGCTGCCATAAAGTTTGCTTCTCCTTGATCACATTTCACGTCAACATCGGGAGCCTCATTGCCCATCGAGACGGATGGAAGACCGGGCGGCAGTTATCTTAATCCCTTTGCTACGACCGATTCCTGTAGGGCCGGTGCTCCAGTTTACGGTGGCTTGGTTCGTGTGGTAATGCGCTCCAATGATTTGAAACTCATTTAGACCTTTCTGCCTAATGAGTTGTCTGATCAGAGACGAAACCGGTCTCGCTAGTTTGCCGATCTGTGAATGGTCATTCTGAAACTCCACATTATTGTGACTCCGTAGCCATCAATAACTGACAACCTGAGGTGTGCTGTATTTGTTCCGAATAACGGGTTGTAAACTAGTCACCCCAACTAGTTGCATATTGTTTTGGAAGACGGCAAAATATTTTTCTTCAAACAATCCATAAATTTTGCACAGTTTTTTTCATCGTGTAAGCTTAGGGGGCGACCTAGGAAGTTGTTCGTCTGTGTTCTACCTGAAGCTGAGCGAATATAACGCCGTTTCGTGGTCACAGTCCTGTTTTTTATACCCTTAGGACCCGATGGAATGCGTTGATGTTTGTGCACAACCGGAACAGTTGGTCCATGTCGAAGACGTTCTGTTTTCTCCTGTCTCCGTGTGAGCCGCACAACGCGATCTGTGATATATGATGTGCGCATGCATTGCTGTGTGGGCGTCTGATCCCCGATTTAGGCCATTTTCCACGGCCTACTCGTCGCGTCAGTGTTAAATTTTTCTTGGTTCACGTACGCTGAAAGTCAATTGTGTAGACGTGTTGATCGGTCTCTTCAACAGCAGTAACAGCTGCCGCTACTGCTGCTATCACTACAACCTCCCTTGTTCGCCAGTTTGATTACAGTTCTCTTCTGATATTTAACGAGCTTTCCTACTCTTTCAGTATTGTTGTACTGATTGTGTTTGTATCCAGCAAAGCCAAGCGGCAGTTACACACGTCTCTGCACGCGTACGCGAACACATTCATGCAAACTGCAAGCAGACAAACGAGCTTATAGAACCGGTTCAAGTGTGTGCGGATGTGAGTGTAGCCGATGAGCTTGCCCTTCATTCTCCATGTTTCGTTTCGAACCATCTGCTGCCCACCTGTTACTGGGTCGTCGCCGTTCCGTATACCTAGATTTTAGCCTCTGCACGAATGTGCGCATGAAACCGGACATGGYCACACACACACAGTGTCTTCCTCATGCTGGCGTGCAGTGTTGTCTTTCTTCCTCTCCTGACGTTACATCCGTCTGTGTCCGCTCTTTCTCATCACTATTATCGTCGACTGTGATCAGCCTGTCAGTTGATGGCACGTAAAATCTGCATAGGCTACTCTTTTTTCTACCCATCTTGCCACTGAGGCGCTTATTAATTGCACGGTTATTACGGTGGTTGGAAATCGTCTCGTTTTATCTGAGTTTGACCTGTTTTTCTGGTTACGCCTGCTGAACTGTTGCACTCTCTTGACGTAGTGCCGACAGTGGTCCTATGCGTGACGACCTGTCCATTTGATTTCCGACTGTTCCGTCTCAATAGGAAGTGCAATTCCTCATGTGGCTTGATCTCTGTGACTACATCTTTCACAATGTCATTAATCAAGCTCACGTGGATGTCGGTTGTTCTTTTAAGACGACACGTATGTGGTCGTGTATCGTTCAGTACGCTGTACAACTTGTTCGTGCGGATAGATTGATGATCTCAGGTTGATTTCGACATTGTTTTAAACACTGTTAGGTGAATTTTCACGCTACTCTACAGATCTGAATACTGAGTAGTCAGATTTTTCCGCTTTAAAATCCAGTCTTGTCACTCATTGTTCCAATTCCCTGAATCTAGGGTAGGACTAAACTGGTTTTTCGGTGATGCGTTCCAGAGTGTATACCTTGAAACAATTTGTAATATAACTTCCCTTTTGAATGGGAAATAAGCGTTCAACAGGTGTCTCCATTTAGTTTACCGGTTAATAAGATCCAGGGTGTGTTAGTCATCTTCGTATTTGTCTGCTCTATTAAAGCGACCACGTCTGATCCGCATGCCTCCGGTGACTAACCGCTTCTACCTCTGTTTGTCCCTACCTTCTCCACTTTTTTGATTAGTCTACTTCGAGCTTTTATCTGATTGTCTACGTCCTCTGAGTGTGTGTGCTTGTGTGTATTGGTCTGGGCCACCGGGCTGACTCAGCACGTATGCGAGTCATCGTGTGTACATCAAGTATTGACCACGTCTGTCTGCCGGTTTGTATAAGTTCACACTGTCGGATTCTCATGCTCAGTCTCTCATCCTGCCCATCCTTGCGTTTGCACGTAGTTTTGTCCTACCGGCGGTCGTTTAACGGTGTGTTTTCCGGTATGCTGAACAGTGATCATGAATTTCGACAACTGGCTGACATTCTTGTTTTCGGTTTCCGCTCGGTTTGCTTACTCACTTCAACACTTCAACCCATTGCTCATTTGGTCGTGTCCACTCTACTCTGCTGAGAACTGGTTCAGTCACGGCAGCTTGGTTGTGACGCCATGCTCTCTTCTAACCTCGACTAACCATAACGTCCTGACTGAATGCAGTATATAAGCAAGTAAGACGTGACGTTCGTAGTGGTACATACAATTTCTCAGTAATAGCAATTCCCACCCACATTGTTCCAAGGTTTAGACAGCGTTTCGCGAATCTTTCAAGGTTAAATTTTTAAAGGCTCAATGCGAGATAAACATATTAGATCCATCAAAACTTTGATAGGGCAGGCATGGGAGCTAATGCGCGTTTACGGAACTTCGTAAGATAAGGCTGTCACTATCAATCCTTCTATGTGTCTGACAGTAACAAAAATCGAATATCCCTGTGCTGCCACCTTCTTCTCAGATGACAGACGTCATCATTTGAATTGTCCTGGTGACTTTGCTTTCATGTGTGACGACTAGCGCAGATTCAACAACGTGTTAAACAGATTGGCGAGTAGAGATTGTTTTGCTCCCCTGAAATGCGGTGTGCTAGTTAAAGTCTTGCGGAAGCTCGCGTTCTTCCTACGATGATAGCATGTCGCCGCTAGATCACAATTTTCGTGTGCACGAATGGTTGCACAGATGTTGATAGATATGTGGGTGAACCGTTTCACAAACCGAAATAGCGTTTGTACATTTGCGCCGTTTGTATCGGTGAAAAAACGTGATCCGTTCCTCCAAAAGTTTGGTATACTCTGCACCTGTGTCTTTTTTCTGACTGCGAAACCTGTTCTGTTCAGGTGAAAGATGTTTGCCAATTGTCTTCCTTTGACAATTGCTACTTTTCTGCCGTTACTTGTCTATGGTGAAGTAGCAAGACCGTCGGATAACGGATATTCGGGAGCGATACCTTAAACCTCTTATCTAAAGCACTCTCCATGTCGATTTTGTTGGACTTTGCGTGCTCCTCCTCAGTGATTTTATACCTTAATTCGTAGAGCCTTATTTAGAAAACCACGGATCTAGTGACGTTGGATTGGTCTCCGTCGACCCACTCTGTATTCTTCTTCAAACACTCAGTGGAACACAATATTTTTGATTGGAGACACTGTCGAATGTAGCACAGAATCGTAACCTGTATGTGGTCTATTTTTTCTCGTGAAAATACTGCTTTCGTCTTCCCTTATGTTCATTCCCCTTCTAGTTTGTGTGTTTGATCTATCTGAACGCTATCAGTCCTGTTGTTTTTTTCGCTGTTGAATAAACGGTGTTCACGTCATAACCAACTTTATGGTAGTATTACTATGAATATTAGCATATCATTTCTGACAGGCAGTTGCTTTCAGTTTTTCTCAATAGTGTTTGACTAGACCTGTCCCTCCTGTTCCCTCCGTGCTGCTTCCTCGATAAAACAAGATCTGTTAGTTTGCCATATTCTTTGAATTTATCAAATAAATTGTAAGCCGAACATCACAAAGTGTTTGCGGGATTCTGATGTATTTAGTTTAATGTTAATAATTTTCTACTTCATTGTGCCTCTCTATTTATTTACCATCTCTGTCATATTCAAGGTTCGCTCATGCCCCATATTCATTCCCATCCTTTGGATGTTTGGTCATTCATCACTTTTTACTGTATAAACCCAGATCCTTGTTTGTACACTTGTCTATCCTACTTACACGTTCTGTTGCTTTCTCACATTAGCTCTGCTTCCATCGCTTTGCCATCTTCGTCTTAAAATCATCACACTCCTTGCTTACCACTTACTTTCAAGTTTATGGTGATCTTTTTGGCTCACTGGAGAAGGGAGTACGAATCTTGGATTAATCATCAGACAAAACTTACTCAGCACAATCATTTTGGTTGCTTTCTGTCGCTTGACTTCCATTTCCTTTCCAATACGATCAGATTGGTTCGCTCGTTCATCAACCTTGTCGATGTTATTTTCCTTTCTTCCATAAATCTGTTCATTACACAGCAGTGCAAATGTTTCAGCTGTCTAGTTCACTTTCATGGATCTATCTTGCAACCTTGTCTATGCACAGTTCCCCACCCGGTTGATATTTCGTCTGCTCTGTTCCCTTCCCTGATTTACTTGGTGGCAGTTCGAGTCGAATTTGTCCATTACGGGTAATTAATGCGAATCCTATTTTTCTCCTACTCCTGTCACCCCGTTTTGAATAATTTTATTGATAGTTTGCTGTATTAGAATTGTTTGATTGTTTCCAATCTCCAAGATGTATTGTGTCTGAGTAAGTTTCCGAAACCTCTTCTTCACAAGCAAACATTAGCTTTCAGACCCGCCTTAGCCCCTCAGCATTGCCTCGTGGATGCAACCGGCGAAGACAACCAGTTCCTCATAATTCTGTTTAAGAGAAGCACTAAATAATTTTCATTCGAAAATTCTGGGGCTTTGTGTTTGTTTTTGATCTTCGTTAACGCAGTCCATCTATATTTGGTTCTGTTCCATTCGATATCTCAATTATCCTGTCTGCAGTCTACCGCAACAAAGGCCCTTGTGAGTTCTCTGCATAAATATATGTGTGGTTTCTCTGCCTCTGTTGTCCGTATCTGTCAATTTATGTCCTTCTCTGACTGTGATTCAGCGCCGCCGCATTGATTGAAGCATTCATTTTCGTTTCCTCGTATATATTTAATCGTCTTGATTGTTACTCTGTTGTCATAGTTCTACTCTTTGTGTGTACTCTGCAAACAAACATTGCAAGTGTTGTGGTTGTCTATCCGTATTTAGACAGTTTCTCCAACCTGTGCTAGCCTCGATCGATTTTCCCGCGCCCATTCTCGAGTGTGTCTGTGTGTTTCATGCATTTCTTGTTGAACGCATGATGCCGCGACATATAGCGTCAGCTAATTTTGCTGGGTGTTCTGAAGATCATGTAAGAAGTTTTGTTGGTTAGGGTAATCACTCATCTCCAGGACTGTTTACTCCAGTTTAAATGCGCGAAGTTCTTTTTTGTTGTTTTTGCAAGCTTGCTACCTCGTTAACTAAGATTGTCCACTCGACTGTGCGTTATTCAATGTTGAGACGAAGGCTAATGTTAGTTGTGTGTTTGATGGGATCCGTCAACTGCCGCTGTCGAGATGTTTTCACATTGCAGCCTCCGCGAGGATTGCTAATTTGTGTGTGTAGAAACGGCTGATCTTTATATATATATATATATATATATATATATATATATATATATATATATCCATCGTCTTCTTTAGTACGCAGTTCTGTTTTCTCCTCCTAATCTGATTTGCTAACAGACGCAAATAATCAAGCTGTTCTGTCAGTTATGTCGTATGTTTTGGTTACCAGTTGCAATTGTGTTGTAAACCAGAATGTTTGACCTTCACCACACTTTTGTTCAGTAATTATTGTTGCTAATTACTGGAAAATCACACAGCGCATATGAATCTGTTCAGTTTTTTTCAAGGTTTTTGTTTCTCCTTGGGTACCTTTCACTTTCGTTTTGGATTGTGCGTGTTTGTGTCTAAATTCACAACTAATATCGTCTCCTCTCTGCCGCACAATCTGTGTTGAAACAGTTTTTGTACTTGGCCAATTACGAAGCCAGTGCTGGTCATGTGACATGGTTTGTGATTCTGTTTTCTAAATTTGTTCCAGGCATCCTTCGACTTATTTCCTCTCTTGATTATGAAATAACCAGGGGATACTTGTTACTTGTCGAAGTTTTGGACACATCGTCTGGTTTGTCCGCCAGAGTCTACCTCTCGGTCAACGTGACGGTAAGGATATTTTCTTTTTGATTTAAAATTTTTGGGATAACGAAGTTTAAAAAAAAAACTTACTTTACAAGATGGTAATATCACTGTGTATGTTCTCTTCTGTCTTGCAGAATAGGTCTTCTGATTTCGTCATTCAAATTCATAATCTAGTAAAAATGTTTTTCATTTTAAACTGTTTAATTTGCTGCTTCATTGCTTGTCGGTTTTGTTCATTCTGTTGAATTTCCAAACACTTTTTGAGGTTTTAAATTATTCTGGAAGCTAATCCACCGACTTACCCAGTTGCATGCGGACGTTAAGTCAAGTTTTCAGCTTATGCATCACAAGGTGTTCGCTGTCATGTGATATGCGAGGTCACGTGTGAGTCGGTTGTTATATTACTGTCCGAACTCAGGCAGAATCCGCTACGGGATCCGGGCTCGAACCCTCGACAGTGTCGTTTTCGTTTAACTGTTGTAAGCGTTATACCAGGTCTTTCCAAAATGGATAGCCAGAGTGTCTGGCAATTATTTTAACTTCTCTCATGTTGTTAATAACTATGCTTATTGTTTAATGTTCATATTACACTGCTTTTAGTACTATACAGCAGACAAAGTCGCATGTGGGAACTGGATGATGCTGTTGTAGTGCCTGTATCCAGGTTGAAGCAACTGTAGTAATCTGACCTTGAACCACTGCTTTATATTTCCATCCGACCCTTTTATTACGAAGTCCCCTTGAACCCACTGTTATCTTTTGGATGAATTGTACGCGGCATGCCCGTCACCTAAAGCGCCGTTCTTCTGTTTTGTTATGTATCTCACTGTTCTACTGTATTCCGCGTAATTGCTCTCACCGGGTCATTGTATTAACGTTTCAGTGCAATTATGTTTGGTTTATCGAGAGTTTATTTTTGTGACGGCTTTCGTACCTTAAAGTACGAATTTTGAATTCACGATGTACCTTTGTTGCTTTGCATCTGGCCAGGTTTCGTTCTGTCCACAGTACTGCTCTTTGTGTTTGCTTTTTACTAAATAGATACCTGATAACTGTATGTCTATTCCAAACGTAGTATACCATCAGACCTCATCTAGAGAATTACGGCATATGACGTACTGCTTGTACACCTCGCTGTTGCCGTCGGAGTTAAGCAAGACTGTGTTTTCTTCTCAACTTGGCATTCGACAATCGCCTGTACAACTCTGGATGGTCTCACCGATGGTTTCATGAAACTTCTTACATAAAACGGAATGCTTGTTGTGGCCATTTCCGGCTATCATTGCTGTCACTTATATCCAACAAACGACAATAAACTTGAAAACAACGAGACCGGAATACATAATTTCTGAGTTGGTTTGTTCATTTCGTGTATTCTTATCAATCACATAGGTAAAAACAGACGAAGTCTATAAATCAACGTGATTTACGTCAAAACAAAAATTCTCTGTCCAATTCATACCGCAGAGAGCTTCGTTTCATGCGATCTAGTATGTCCAGTGTGTGCTTAATCCTCTCAGATTATTCAAACATACTGGAAAACATAAGCTCATCCGATTTGAATGCTCGATTAAGACGTCGATGTAGTTGACGTCGCCACCAGCGAACTACATCAAGCGTGGAAATAGCTGACCTTTTTGGTGTCTTACTTTCCCGTGCTTCGAACTGGCGTCATGCGGTTGTTGATCACTTCTGTTCCCTTAAACAAGTCTGCTGTGCAAGCACTGGTCATCTACTGAAACCCGAAGCCTGTGTGGTTGGTGATCATTTTCCGACTGTCCGAATCCCACTTAGGCTGATTGCCAACTCGTTATGAAGTTCGTCGTAATTGGTCAACTATTTTTATGGACGTGCAAAATTACCAACCACGTTTTATTACTCTTTGTTCTATCGCTGGCTGTGCACATGTCTCATTATCTGTACAGCTCCATTCACATGCTTGCTTTGCCCATCGTGTTTGGCAGGTAGTCGTTCCTTACGCCCTAATTCCGGATTGGGATGGAGCGTCATTTCAGTGGTTATTTATGATACGTTGTGTGCGCACTGTTTCCTACCAGAGGCATCCTTGATGTGCATGTTGTTAGAGTTAGAGTAAAGCTGTCTCAAAGAACATATTTCCTCTGCCAGAATTCTGATACACCAAGCCATTGCTGGGATATGGATCATCGCATTATTCAAATATTTCCTTTGCACGCTCATTCGACCTTAAAGCCGTTTACTTCTACAAATACAGACAAGTGTTTTATGTAAATTTGCAAAGCATCTGGTATTTGAATCCACTGGCTATCCAGATTCCGTCTTATCAGTGTTTTCATTGATTCCTATATATTCGGAGTTTCAATTCGTGTTATTCGTTCACCGGTATTCATATCAATTATACGAGCTCTTGTTCAATAGGGTTTGCTTACAACATATGTATTGCTTGTTTAACGTCTGTTTGGCGAGCGTAGAGTTTCGTGTGTTGGATTCTCTTTGAAAATCCCTGTTTCGTTTACAAACCGCACGTTTTTTTCTTACAACATTGGAAACTTTTGTTTTTTGTGCTTTGTATGCCACTTTCATTTCTAAGGTTTCAGCTCCAACTGTATTTGAAAGTGTTTTTGTTTTTCACCTAGCTTGTTTCTTTGTGAGTTTCATCATTTCGTTTTTTTCTATGTAGTTTTTCGCTTTCGTCTTTGGCACACTACCGCTCATCATCTCTTCACAGTCTGCTTGTTCTGCATGCAAAATCTGGTTTTATTCTGCCGGGTCATACAATTATAATGACGAATTCAGCAGTATGTTAGTTCTGGGCACGATTCTTTGAGAACTATTGTTTGAAGTACCTTTATTTATCCAACTTAGGCAAGTGTCGTTTCTCCCGCTTGGTTGTTTGTGTGCAACTTTGCTAGCTTAAACTCGTTATTCATCAAACTGATATCTATCGAGATGTACTCGGCTACACTTATGAGAGGCGATCGATTAGCGTCCTGCTACTGGCTATGTTGCTTCTTTTCTTCCACTTTTAATCACAATCACCGTTAGTTAGCAGTTCCTACATCCTCTGTCATGTTCCGGTTCGCGCTGTCTTCGATTAGTTTGTCTTATTTGTAAACCTCTCTTCTTTGGCCGCTCCCCTTCTTTTTGCGGGAGCAGGTGGGGATTTGTATTTGTTCGTTACGTTCCTAAGGTCACAGCTCAGTTTATCTCAGCTGACAGCAGACGTGTGCGCATTATTTCGGCCTTTTTCTTTGCATGCCCTCACGCACTAAGCTAGTCTGCTTTTCACATTTGGTACCGCGTTGTGTGCCAACACATTTATTCACGTTATCATCGTGTTTGCATCACTGCCATCCGCACACACAATTTAGTTTGTTTTGTAGGTATGGAGTTTCGTTTCTCATGGATCCGTATTGCGCGTACTTCATGTTTCCTCTGGTTGTATCGTCACAGTTGATTACGTGGTATACTTACGCGTTCTAGCTGAAGAACGCAGTAATAATACCGTGAATTCGATATCTATTCGCGACATACTAATTTTGCTATCCTCGGCCCCATCAAAGAGAAATAATGCTAGCCAGTACATCAGCTTCACTAAATTTCTGAAACTGTATGTTCGTTCGTAGCGCCGATCATCTTGTCCTCTAAATTCGAACATAGTCTGAGGCAAGTGTTTCAACCTTCTCTTCTAGTGTACCTGGTAGCGTGTGTCAACCTTTTCCTTGTACTGGTGAATCATCTTTCAGCTGTATATAAGGTGTATGCCTATTCATTATCTTTGCATAATTTGTTCAGATTGATGTATCTGCGAGTGGGAACTGCTACTTGACTATCTTTACTCTCCTATACACTGTCGTTACATACCTACATGTTCGCTTAGTTAACTGATGATCTTTGGTCTCCTATTTCCTTTCCCGCTTCATTTCGTGATCATTACTCTCTTCTGGTTTCGCCCACGTCGCACAGGATGTGAATGACATGGCGCCTCAGTTTGCCGTCCCACTCTACACTGTCTATGTTTCAGAACGTGAATCTGTCGGGTACTTTGTGCTCCAGCTCTCAGCCCGCGATCCGGATTCCGGTTATGGTGGACAGGTGGGTGTTGGGCTGTATTCTATCGGTTCAAACTTGTATGTGATTTTTTGCTCGATTAACCTCTTAGTCAGTGCAGTTTGGTAGATCAAATGTGTCACGGTTTGCTCGAGGTGTTTTTCTTGTACTGCTGCGGATTTAATGGACATAAAAGTGATTATCCATAGTGAGAATGAGAAAATATGCCAGGAAGGAGCAAGCCAATAGCTGAGATCTTTTATAGATTCATAACTGCTCCAAACCTCGGTTCTTTATGCAGCCATAACTGGCATATTCAAGCTATGTCAGTAAGTTTACGCTTCAGTGTTTCATCTTACTTCGCCAACAATGAACTGTTTAACAGCCAGATGTTACCAACAAACGAATCGCCTGAGTCAGCGGTGTCTGTCGAACCACGTGTTCAACTTGCAGTTCACGAGTAACCATTACCGTCCGTCTGTCTAACACCAGTTTGCATTCCTTAAGGTGACATATGTTGTAAAACAGAGCCAATCTCTAACTGAAGGTTCCGTTTATAAGTTACATGCTATAGACTCCAAAATGCATTGTATTTTTGCACCTTCTGCCGTCATTTTTCAGATTACGTTTGTGTACAGCGTTTAGCAGTGCACTGCTGCCAATTCTCACTCAAACAATCCTTCGCAGAATACTATTTGAACCCGTGTACTAATAAGTAGGACCCGATCGTGCCCAATGTAAGATCAATATCACAACGGTCATCGCGGTTGCTCCATGAAAGTGTGGCCGAAGTTCCAGACCCGGTCATAGGAAGGATATGCATCATTGGCCTATGCTTTTTCCGTCGCTGGTTCAAATCCAGTCGAAGTCCTGTCTTTTCACGATTGGGTTTCATCCAAATCATTTGAATAGACTGGACTGTAGACAATTATTACGATTACTGAGTCCGAATGTGAGATTTCTGAGCTTCCGGTGTGGCATCTCAGCTCACCGTCTGAGCATGTTGTTTCTGCGGCCGATTTCAATCGGGCCAAAGTCCAGAATTTTCGCCGTCGGATCTCTTCAAAACTAGTTGCGGTATAAATTTACTTCACACATCCAGTAACCGTAAACGTGTCTATATTGAAGACAAAACGATGCAGCACTTGCGTGACAATCATAGGTAGACCCAAGGCAAACAAGTTGCAACAGTCATTTGTGTCCTAGCGCGTTGCGCTGTCTATCGGTTGTCAATTCGTCCGCGAAACTCTCATAACGATGGCATTTAATGACTTGTCATTACTACCTATGGTCAATGAGTGTCTTGTAACTAATGAATTGACGTTTTTTGCCCACTGAATTTTACTCTTCATCGGTTGCGCTGCTACATCTCTTAGCCACTTTAGTGTGTAATCCTTGACCTTGTTTTCAGGCGTTTTGTCGATGTAGGTGTTCCCGAAACTGAAGTAAAATTACTAGGTACGTTGACTTGTGGATATTTTTAAAAGACCCTTTTCTCTCTGGACTAGAAACAACTTACTGGTTTGCGAGAGCAGAACTAGTTTTTTGCATTGTTTTCACCTACAAACCCTACTCTATTCACCGGATTTATCAATTATATTATAGCCTTGGCAAGCGATCAGGTGCAGACGATGTAGATTTATTTGCTCGTATGTAGTTCAGGGACTGTTGGTTTCGTTTTCGTGGGAGTTACTCATTCACGACTGATGAGAACGTATGACGTTGACCGGGTGTTATTTGAGTCTTCTCATTTACATAAGTTAAACGTCACTCACAATTGATCGCAGATGTCGCATTCCCATAGAAATTTCTGTCAGTCCTTTCCGAAACGGAGCCTAAACTCGAGTTTCTGCTCTTGTTAGAGCTCGTCAGTAGTGCATATCCTTGCCACTGCCGGGACTAGAACTCCGGCCACGCTTTCATGAGGCAACCGTGTTGACCACTGCGCCACTGACCTCACATTAGGCACGACCGAATCACAGTATGTGAACGCTCAGTCACATTTGCTTGTGAATAATGTTCGGGATGCCCGGTCGTTTGTATGTTTCCTGTTCTTACCTATTTCCGCAAAGATAATTGAAAATTTACCAAAATGTTGCAGAAAACTGGTGACGTTTTAGTTATTTTATGCGCTGTTGTCTTCACCGACTACGAACACTTGCAATGTAAACTAGTATCCCGCTATCAATTTACTGCTTGTTTAGACGGACAAAATCCGCCTCCGACTGCCAGTTTTTGCACCGGCTACGGCCGCAAGTGTTCGAAATCGTATTTGTAATGCCTCTAGATGCTCACTCTCAAACCGACACTCAGTATGTCTCAACCTGATGTGTCCAGACAAGGACGACAACGTTCATGGAATTATCGGTTTGAGAATGAGCGTTAAAAAGCGTCACTGTTCCGCTACTTCTTGTTGATGCTGCGCGATGGATAAATAATGTTCTAGCTTGGAGGTGTGACAACGGTAGGTTGATTTTTCAGCCATGCTCGTCTTACTGGCTGCTTTTATGTTAGGACACGTTGCTAGTGATCGTGAGTAACCGGGTTCAATGGCGTGAATGTTGCCGTTTGGTTGTGGAGTCATCTGTGAATTGAGAATGTTGGATGAAGCTGGGACGTAGAAGTCTCGGGTGCTACTGCAACTCATTTGTTTCTTCACAAACTGTGGACACTTGGCTTTCGATTACTTTTAGTTACTCTTATGGACTTTTGTGGTTTATTATCCCTCCCTCCTCTTTTTCATTTTACGGTTGCATGATCGTTATCTTCAATGTTTTTGTTAATGATAAACTGTGGCATGGTTAGTCAAGGACGAAAAACGTAACATTTTGAAACACCCTTCTTTATGTATTTAAACAAGCATGACTTAGCTGTCTTCCTATCTTAACTAATTGTCATCTGTACATTGGAAGTCCTCCGGTGCAGTTTTTTGGTCCAGTGAACATAATTATTGCCCATTCGGTTTTTCAAAGAATTTCTTACCTCCACTGTTTCCATAAACAGTTTAAAAGGGGGCCATCTTGTTTCGTCGCGCTTGCCCGTTGGGCTCAGTACCGACACGATTTATTGAACAGTCTAAGCAATTTCTGGTGTCGTTCTCCAACCCCCCAAGAAATTTATCGTGTGTATGGGTTCTATTTTGAACCTATCTGTTCCTTCCCATATCGAAATTTCTACGAGAATGCTACTCTTACATGCTTGTTATTTTTGCCTTGTCTGCACTGATACTGCAAGAGGCTGGAGTGCTTAGGTAAGTTGACGACTAACTGGGTTCAGTGGTGTGAATTTTGCCGTTACTTGATCGGGTTATCTGTCAAGTCAGTGCGTCTGATGACGGAGGCATTAAACGCCGTAAACTAGCGCCTTGCTAATGACGTCTTAACCCCACTTATAGCTCGTTTGTCTGATCGCAAGGTTTAGGCACTTTGGTGTTAAATGTTTGAATATAGACGTCCTCGCTTTTTTTCTGCTAGCTAAGGCTTGTTATTTTCCTCACGGTTGTTTGGCCCTTAAGCATCAGCGCGAACCATTGTTGTGTTATTGTCTTCGATGATACAGATGATTAGACAAACTATAATTCTGGCCTTTGCGCGATCATGCACTGTTTCTCGTGAACTTTCAATGCACCCCACATGGGCCTGCTGCACATTCGGTTTGTTCGTTTTTCTGAACTAGTTTTTGACTATCGTTGTCGCTTTAGTTGTGACCTTCTTTTTATGGCCTAGTTTAGTTTTTTTTCTTTGCTGAACACATTTGGAGTGTACACTCTCTCTCGCCGATCCGTTTTCCAAATAAACCTTGGGGTTTCAAACGGGAATGCGATGTCGGATGGTGATCGGTCTGTTTTGATTTGTATTGCGCTCTGATCAAGTTGGGCGATCCACTGTTTGTGCAGTGTTTTGTATGAGTTTATTGCGGCATACTATCATCATGTTCATCTGTTCATTCAATCTCCCGCTGTTTCCAACGTTGTTTAATCTCTTACGGACGCGACGATGAACTGAGGTTTATACTTTTTCGAACTAAACTCAATGCGTCTGTCATTTCTTCACCTTGCTTACATAATAATGTTGACGTTGTCAGATTTCTTCTCTTTTGTTTCACCAGATAAGCTACAGTTTGGAACCACATTTGCCCGAGACTACGTCACCGGATAACCCCCCTGCCCAGTTTGTGGAACAATCCAAAGAGATTTTATCTTATTTCTATTGCAATGAACACACCGGGCTTATCACATTGGCACGCGCTTTAGACTACGACATACTGCCTACTCTTCGATTCTGGGCAGTGGCTACCGATCAAGCAGCTGAACCGTTGAACTCTCGTGTGCCGGTTACTGTAGGTTTTTCCCTCTCGTCTAATTTACCCCTCATGATGGATTGAGTGCTGTGATTCTTTCACCTTCATAGTTTATTTTGTTTTTAATGTCAGTGATTGTTGTACTTTCTTTTCTCCTAACTCCATCTTACATGGTTTCGAGTCAGCCGGACGGACTTTCTCAGCTGAGTAATGGGTTTTATTTCCATTTGTCAATCTGTGTAGTTCTAACTTGTTCGTTACATTATCACTGGTTGCATTTCTGTTTTGTTTTGCCAAGTAGAACTGACTTCTGTGCCCAACCACTGGTGAAAGGACGAGCAAAATGCGTTTATGGTTTTGATTTTAGATAGCAGTTTCATCTCTGACCTTTACTGAATCGCCTACTATCTTCTGGATTTAGAACGGCCTGAATGCCTTTGACTATTCTCGTGTTTTGTTGAATAACCCACATTCGTTCAATCATGTGTTTCGTAGTCTCCGACAGCTTTAGCGTACATAGCATTGCTGTGGTGATTCATTGACGTAATTGTCGGTGTTCATTACACGGAAACCGCTTCATTCCGCCAAATAGTTTTGCTGTGTTTGTTGCACACTTTGTTGGATGTTCGCCTTATGCCGATCGAACCTTTAACACCGCGCTTTCTGTCTGACAGATCTGGTTGCATGTCCGCGTGTCTCGTTGACATGTGTGGCATACGGGATTCGGTTGCTTGCGATTGTGTGTGGGTCTGCGTTTGGCTGATTGCCTCCGAGGAGAACCTTGCATTGACAGTGTTCTGCTTCTTCATTCATACAGAATCCCACCGTGCCATTTACTCATTCATTGTGTGTTACTGTTCACCCCTGTTTCCCAGGTGCACGTTTTAGACTACAACGACCATGCGCCACAGTTGGATTCCCCCTCCAGCTCGGATAGCATAAGGGGTTCTTGTTTGTACAAAGCCAAGTTAAATGAACATGCTCCACCGGGCACGGTGGTTCTTCGTCTGTTGGCCAGTGATCCGGATGTGAACGACACACTGCGTTACAAACTGCTCCCGTCCGATGATGGACATTCAGATCACTTCCGTCTCAGCCCGACTGACGGTGTGCTTCGTTGGGTCCCGATTCGCACTCCCGATGGTAAAGTGGCTTTACCCCCTCGCGGTTCCGCCATAGCACAATCGTCTGCCAAGTATCCGTCGGATTTCCGGATTGGAACAGATACCACATCTGAATCGCTATTTGGTATCCTGCAGCTTCAGGTGGGTTTTTTTTTCTTTGTTTTCTGTTCGATCTGTTACCTATTTTTGTGGAGTTTTGCTGCTGAACCCTTGATACCTTTCAGTGATCTGCACATTGTTTTTTAAACTCCATCCACTGGCATCCGTTGAGGTCACTGTATGTGCCTATCGCTAGCAACGTTTGTTTTGTGCGTTTGATCACCAGGCGCGTATCTGATTGCCGAATAGTAACAAACGAATTGCAATCATGGTCTTGAGCCCAGTTTATCTTAATTCCTCTTGTTTGGACAATCAATACATGCCTTGATATTTCTTGTGGCTCCTTGTTCTTTGCGATATAAAGAGTTGAAGAATTCACCCTTCAGTTTGAAAAGTTCTATTCAAGATTTATTGCCTACGCCGCCTTCATCATTTTTGCGTGCTTTTATCTCCGGTTTAATGTTTGGTTTCACCAGGTATCAGATGCTAAGACGTTGAATAAAGCTTTGGTTGCTACTTTTGTGCACACTTCGTCCATTGTTGAATTGGACGCCAAGTGCACAAACGACGCAGTTCAGGGCAACTTAATTGAACCACAACGTATGTTTACTGGATAATGAGAATTGGAACCTGCTTACTGTTAAGATTATACTGCATCTTTTCATATTATCTCAATCTAATGAGCTGAAAACATTCACCTAGAAAACGTTGTCGTAGTGCACACAACTCGCACTTCTTTTTCCCGCTTATCGCTGTGATCAACATGATCTTTCTGTTCCTCTTCTTTTTCATCATCATCATCATCATCATCATCATCATCATCATCATCATCATCATCATCATCATCATAGACAGCAATACATCAGTGGTTCACACTGATGCTTGACTGCCACACAACCACGAAGAACAAGGAAAAGAAAAAAACTTATATAGGAAGAAAGAAGAAAATAGAGGAGGGGAGGGGAAGTGGACCTAACTACTAAAAATAGCTACGTCTATATTCAAACATACAACATCAAGGCGCCTACACCTTGCAAACAAACAACCGAGCTGTAAGTGAAAGTAAGGCGTCATCAGCAAGACAGCTTCCTTACGGCTTTCACTGCCCCGCGCATTAAGTGCACTCACTTCACAGACAACTCGGCCAAACAACGACAGCATTCACGCCACTGAGCTCGATTAGCCGCCATCTCACCTAACGTCTCAAGCCACCGACTCTGTGAGTCGCGAGGGCCCCAGCCCGGGAGACGAACCCGACCTACAGTGACCAACCCTTCGTAAACGATTTCATTTGTCTACGCCAGGTCATCATCTGTCCACCTCGCACCTTGCGCCAGTCAGCCGCAGCGTCCGCAAACAGTGCTCGGTGTGGCAAACGACTAGCTGGCATCCTTAGTACATGACCCAACCATCTAAGTCTGTGCAAATGTAGCGACTGAACAAGAGAACTCGTTTGACAATCAGTGCCAAACACCCGCTTCCTAACCTCCTCGTTGCTTACTCGCTGGTGCCACCCGATACGAGCGATTGAACGCAGACATCGGTGGTCAAATACCTGAAGACGGTTCACGTCCTCTACCCTGAGTGGCCAGGTTTCGCTGCCGTAAAGTAATACAGCCCTCACTGTTGTTTGATATACACGACCCTTATGATGGTTTACCAATGATTTCCTTGCAGGAGCCAAACGACTAATAACTAACTTTCCTCTCGGCTGTTTTCCCATTTTGAAAATGACTCTTTCATGTTATCACTTTCCTGACCTAAGAATGTTCTGGACATGTTCGTTCACGTTTTCGTTAGTCGCCATGTGTCATGCTCTTTTTTTGTTCTATCTTCTTCACGATTAGGCGGAAGTCTCTGATGGCATTCACACAGCCTCATGTGACATTCGGATCGAGCTGGATGCCGGTAATTGGAATACACCTCGTTTTCCCTATCCAAAACATGAGATTTGGAACGTGTCCGAAGCGGCAACGCATTTAGGACAGATCAGATCTGCCACGGATTCGGACAGGGGCAAATTTGGCAAGCTCACCTACGTACTTTTTGGGGGACATGGTCGTGAACAGTTTCGGCTGGATTCGTCCAGTGGTATGTTCACTACTTGTGATTAACGAAACTGTTAACTTACGTTCAGGTGTTGCCTGAACGCCTGTGTTCTTTACTCGAATGGATGCCTCTCCGTGTGGTTCGATTGTTTTAGTGATAACGGTCTCCAAACGCAAACAAGAAAGCCTTACTCGTTGCGAAGTGTTTTGAGGTTTTGTTCATCAGGCTGCTGGATTCTAGTGACACACATTATGTAACCACTCCATCCTTGTCTAAGCCAACCTGCTACCACGACCAAGCCCGACTGACCTCTGTGCACGTGGGAGGATTTCGTGTACGGGTGTACGTGGTAGTACCGCACAGTTGATATATCAGTCAGTCAATCATTTTCAGCTTCTAGCGGTACCTGTAGATACAATGACCCGAACTGCCGTTGATCCTGGCAATGATCACTGAATTTACAGGGCGGTTAATGAGTATGATTGTATAGCGAAGAAAAATAAGCAAACAAGAATAATTGAATTTCATCTACTCGTTCATCTCATGACTATCTGTGTTTTCAGCAGCCGCCTCTGTATAAGATCCGTGAGCAGCTTGGATGCGATAGAGCTAAGCCTAATTCCTCGGGTCGTCACATAATGTCCTTGTTAAAAATAGGAATGACTGTTAGTAAGCACCAGTCAAGAGATATTCCTCTTCGGTCTCATATGGAATGGAAGAGTGTGGTCAATTCAGACAAATGTTTCACTGTCATCTTTGAAAAGTGTTGGAGAAAGATGATTTGGACTTGACGTTTTATTACGCTTCAATATTTCACGCTTCAAAGCTCCTTTGGTTTCCGACAGACAATCGTGTGAAATATCATAACTAACCACAACTGAATGAGTTGACTCAGGCCATTCGAACTGTCCCTCAAAGTGTTCAGGTTATTTGTCATGTCACCACGACAGGTTGTAAATTTGTGAGCCACATTTTCCACGTATAGTCCCACCAGAACCTTGCCGATGGCCAGTGCAACCACGATTCAGGGAAAACAGCACCGGGCTATTCCTCCATAAAAATATCTTCTCTTTCTTTCTGGCTTGCTCACAGAAATAAGCCTTACGCAGACTCTTCGTAGGTTTACGCTTCAGCTCACGGCGATCTTCGTCATATTCGGACTCAAGGGGGATAAGTCGACTTCTGTTCATCTGTTCTACTGCATCAGTGGAAATCCACTTTTGTCATATCTGCGGTACACCCTTCGAACAGATCTCTTAAGAAGAGTTTCACTTGTTAGTTGAAATTTCTGTCCATTGGTAGTTTGAATCAGTGCACAATGGTGATTCGGACAGTCCAGCTGTCAGTCTTGTTTGGTGGGCCTGTAGGTCAATTTTCAGCTGAGCATTTTGTCGTTCCGAGCAAATGATCTTAGAACAAACAATGAAACGGAACAAGCACGAACAACGGTATAATCTGAGTCAACGTCGCTACTCCAAAATGAACGACAGTCTTCAATAGTGTGCCGCCATCGATAGCTGACGGTGATATGATCACTTTGCGTCCATGGTTAAGATGCACAGCTCGGCCTCCACATGACGCATTGCAGTCGTTTGCGTTGAAATGCGCAGCTAGGTATGTGAAGTCCTTGAGGTGCGCGCAGTTGTACTTTCCGATCGCCACTGTGTGTGCGTCACGCCTGGACGTCAAACTTACAACCTAGCGATTTCTGCTCTGGAGTGACGTGACCAAGTTGTGTGTTCAATACCACCAGCAAGCACAGTGATGTCCGACTGCTCAGTTTGTCTCAGAAGATCAAGGGGGCATCGTAGAAAACGTTTTTGACGGCAGCTGAACTATTGTCTGTTGAAGTGAGTGCAGATATGCCAAAAAATGTCTGATTTGTGCTGACCAGCCTTGACTAAAATGCTAAGCCCTATGGTACGTAAGCGACCATTTACTGATCGACCAGGTTGTGCTTAGCCTCAGTGCAACCTCTACTGCAGGTTGACTGCAAGATTCGACTTAATCGTTACCAGAAGCACCGAGAAAGAATCGTTGATCTATAAACATTATACAGAGGTGAATTTAAGCGAATGACAACGGTTGGATTGTAAAGGCTCGTTTTGGAGACACAACTCACATCTGGTTTCAGACTCAAAATAATGTTTACCAGAGCAGCTTGTTGAGCAACTTGTTGAAGAATACAGACGTTGAAAACGCCAATGTTTACCGGTTATCTTTTCTTGTTGAGAAGATGGTATAGTAGCAAAGGAGAATAAACGTGAAAATGTGTAGACTGACCTGTCAGAGCAACGATACTTTTTGATATTTCCTGGTCATTTATGCTGCGGGAATGAGTTGACATGAAAGACCCCTTTCCGACTCTCTGACTCAAAAGTCCGCTCGCGAGATATCGGGAGGTAGGGTTTTCTTGAGGGACCTTACCTGAAGCCAGTGACTCGAGAGTCTGACTCACTTGACAGTGAGGAGGCTTGCCTAGACCAGAGGAGCATAGTGAATACGACAGTGCTGTTTGATTCTGAGCACTGTTGCGCGCAGTGGGTATATTCGAAGCTACCTGAGGCTTCTGAATGACTGAATGTTTTTCAGTTCCTACTGGACGATAGGCCGGCAGTCACCATCAGTCATTGGGCGATCGAAGTGATCTTTGTTTGAGAGTTCTTCTGACCCCCTTCCTTCTTATCCGAAGACAACGGCGATACATTTTGTAACGCTTCTATATATGTTCCGGGCTCCTATCAAGTACACGATGTTCGAGTCAACATTACTAGACGGTTGACATCACAATTACTATTTTTCGGTGTTACTTGAAACGCTCATAATTCTATCGTGTACTCTGGATTGTTGTATGTGACTGTAACAGAGGACGGTAGCAGGTTGTATGTTTTTGCACGATGCCTTGGATTCGTTTGTGCCTGTTGCACATGTTTCCTATCCCTGCGGGCAAAGGATTAAGAGGCTATCTGGTTCAACGGTTGTTTGCCAGTTGGACATCAATGGGAACCACTGATATATTCCTGTCTATGATGATGATGATGATGACGATGGCTGATTCAACGCAATTTCAGACGTGTTCAACCAGAGGCGGTTCGGTTTGATCGAAGCGACTCTATTTGTGGTACGCAATGAACACCTTTTCATAAAATGATGAAGAGCACTTCAGGTTTGTCCTGATTAACAGACTAGCCTCCAACTCTGTTTTTGCTTGTATTTCTTCGTCCCTACTAGAGCAGCCGCTGTTCCATCAATACGGCTTGCTTACAGGTCATCTTTCACTTGGTCCAACTACTGGGAGTGATTTGTTCATTGTGTATCCATAAACTCTCCTCTCCGCGTTTGAGCCTTCACACCTGTGTGCATACGTCCGCGAATCGACTGTGAATTCGTACACTTCTCCAAACACAGCTGCTCATTATTTTACCGCTGGGTAACCGCAATTTATCTGTGCAGATGTTAAATTGTCTGTGTTACCTGTCGTTTATTTATCACCGTTGACTTTGTGATGGATCAAACCGTCGTTGGTTCGTTCTGCGTAGCTTGTGTTTTACTCAATTTTCTGATAAGGGTGCCGGATTCGAATGTATGTGGAGGGCTTTTATCTTCCATCTATTTCTCCTGTATCTCACTTCACCTGGAAGGTGTGTTGACCTACTGTTTTATCTACGTAAGTTGAACATCACCCACAATTGATCGCAGTTGTCGCATTCCCATAGACTTTCCAGTCGATCCCTTTCGAAAAGAAGCACTAGACTCGAGTTTCGCTCTTGTTAGAACTCGTCAGTAGTGCATGTCATCTTTGTCACTGTCGGGACTAGAACTCTGACCACGCTTTCATGAGGCAACCGTGTTGACCACTGCGCCATTGACCTCACATTAGGCACGACCTGAATTATCATATGCAAGCGGTTAGCCATATTCACTACTTACCAGTACTTTTATCTGTTTTAATCCGTAATACCTTAGTTATCATAAGACTGCTCTTCCTCCAATGATCATTTCTGTTTGATTCCATGTTCACATTAAGTCTGAACGAATTATGAGACTCTCTGAACGAGAACTCACTCTATTCCGATATCAATTAGGCTATCTCAGTAATTGGATCTCATTCGCAATCTGTTAGATTATGAGCGGTCGTTGACCATTTAAATATAGTCGTCCTTATCAACGTGTAACTGGCAGTTCGTGTACTAGACGTTTCGCTGACTGTTCTTTGCATATCCTTTATCTAGGTGATCTATACGCTCTCGAACCGTTGGATCGTGAGTCTGTCGACCATTATCAATTGATCATCCGAGTTTCTGATGGTGGTGGCCTGTTCGATTACATGCTGCTGGAATTGTACATACAAGACGTAAACGATAATCGACCGCAATTTGTTCAACCAGTCTATGAGGTAAGGTGTTTTTACAATCATGTCTTGTATATTTTATTTGTCCGCAGTATTCAAATGTTTGTAGTTTCCATGTTTCGTTTTTCAATGGCACTTGTAGGTTTGCTGGTGGTTGGCCTTTTTCCTCGTGTCTTCCTTTTGCATACATTCTTGAACAATATAAAATAACCGATGTGTTTTGTGACGCTCGCCCGACACCGATTGGGCGTTGTATGTGAGGTGCATTGCCCTCGCCCAACATACGTCATGCTGACGACGACTCATCCTGAGTGAATGTAGCGATGCTTACCCATTCGTTTGCTGTTGCCGTGGTCGCCCCGGTAATCAAAATGACCTTCGGTGTATATCGTTCATCCATCTAGTCACTATTTGTTGCTTGACTCTGTGGATGATCGTCGTTCGTTGTGATTGACCCAACACAATTCCACCAAGCTAGCCGTACTGATTAACATAAACCAATGGAATTGGCGCTTGATTGGAATGTGGGGAGTGCATTGATGAGTCACAATTTCGCCACAATGAAAGCGATGGTGGTCCTGACCGTGTGTAGGTTGCTGTCCATAGGGAATAAGTCGACTGTTCTCCCGATGCTGTTAGTGGTTTAAATTGAAAGGACATGGGACAAGTTCATTTACTCTTAAGATTTCTTTACTAGAAAAACAGAGTATTTCGAATTGATGACTCCTAGGCTCACTAGTTCTTCCTTGTAGGAGCATTCAGGTCTGCCCTACGCTATCTGTTGCTTACCCTGGCCTACGGATCTTCTGACCTCAATTCATTAGATCAGCTTGAGGTTTACATTGACGATTAGTTTCGTGGCTGCAGAATTGTAGATCCTTTCTCATCTGAGAATAATACTTCGTAGGTTTCGGGGTTGATTTGACAAAACATATCGCGGAGCTCCTTAACAACATGCAAGGATGAATCGGTGAAGTGATCTGCCTAAAATGAACTGACTTTGTGTCAGCAAGTGCAGACGAATGCACCGCTTTTTTCGGGGCAAACTACTTGATCGTTTCGTGTGTTTTTTCAGCCGTGTATAGTGTATGAAGTACGGTGTCCAGTCAAATGAGTTCAAGGGAGACTTACGTAAGTTACAAAAATTGATAGGTCAGAGACTGAATAGAATTAAGCGAAGTTCATCCAAATGATCGATACCAAAATGCGAGTTTCATTAACTCCGTTTCCCTCTGGCTGACAGATTTTGACTGTTTTTGTGCAAGCTTGTATGTGCCCAGGACAAACTGAGATACTCTTTGTGCATAAGCACTTGTTGATGGCTGTTTGGGCAGAGGTTTTAGGTGACCTCATTTCGTTCAGGCTCTTCAGCCACAAGCATCAACCGATCAACTAGACAGGCGATTCATGATAAGCTAATTACATCCTGTTACATGACGTAACTTGAGCTTATCGTATATCTAGCTGTCTGGCTATGATTTGTTTACTTCGTTACCCATTTGGCGACATGCTTCTCTGGCTGAAAGGTATACATGAGATGACTGCTATTCTGTTTCATCTTTCTTATCTGCGTGTCCCTACCAGTTCAGTAAAATCGCAGCATTAACGATTGACTTTCGTGAGTGCTGATTGCTGTTTATCGATAACACTTTCAACTTTAACAGCTAGTTATGTGTCTTAGTCGGCCTGTTTCGTAAAGAAACACTAAACTCGTGTTTCGCGCTTGTTTGTGTTCATTTTTGATACGCATCATCGACTTTATCCCGGTCCAAACTCCTGTCCACGTGAAACGAGCTTGCTTACCGCGTATCATTGATATCGCACCAGATAGGACTGAATGATAGAATTTGAACGTTCCCGATCACTGAATACTAGTTGACTGCCTGTAGCTACTTTTTCCGACATCCTAGCCAATGTATAAAGAAATACGCTTATACTATTAAAATTGGGTTTCGGCTCAGGTCTCATGAATTGGATGTTCGAACTCACAACCTTGGATATTTTTATAATTGTGTTTCGTATTCGAATCGGTCAGATCCCAACGGAGGTTATAGTCGACTGGAATACTTTTCATTTCTGACCAGTCGATGCCCTCCTTCCTTGCTGTTTTTTTCTGACTACAATACCTACACTATAGTTGGCTAGCTAGTCTCAACTGTTTATCTTCTTTTGTCTGTCGGCTATGAGGCTGATGACATTACTGCACTAATAATGCTATCTGTCTATCGAATCAGACATTGTAATGCGTTCTGTACGTTCTTCTGGAAGAGTTTCACTTAAGTAATGGAGGTTGAGGACCGCACATTCATTTAACTGGCTGTTTATTTTTCACTCTACATTCAGACGTATCCGTTTGCAAAATTCTTGTTGTGTTCCGATTTATTCTAGGGAGCAAATATTTATCTTTTCTACAGTTTTCACTGTTCTCTTTTTAATTGGGAACAAGTGTCTTCTATTCGACGAATTTTTCAGTTAATCCTGCCGGATGGTAAAGCCCGTTGCTGTTCGTACCACCTGGAGTGCCACCTACCGAGAACATGTACTATCAATTTTTCGTACTGTACCGACTGTCTAACTCCACGTTGAATTACCCCAGCTCCTTGTTGCCAACGCGTTTTATATTGTGACTTTGTACTTCCTATGTTTCGTAGTATATTTTGATTTGTCTTTCGAAAATTGGAGAAAGAATTAATAAATTACTTTGAAATTTAAGCCCTGCTCTATGCTGTTTAATGATTGACTTACCATACGCGTCATTTCGGCTGATAATTTTTTTGTCTGTTCGGACACGGATTGGGTGTCTGTACGGCAGCTGTGTTTTGATGCATGCATTTATGTTGTACGCTTTTTTCTACTGGGTTTAATTAAATGTGCAAATAGTCTGTCGTAAACCAACCACTCCCGAAACCCTCATCTCAAGATATCAACATATCTTTGTTCACTGCGTCTTTCTCCATCGCATCTCATATTTCTTATGTTCTGTAGTTCCTTCTGTTTCCTGATGAGTACAACCCTCAGGTGGCGCACTTTCCACTCCGCACCGCTCTGCATTTGCAAGCAACCGATGCAGACAAAGGACCGAACGCACAATTGATCTATCGTCGATTTCAGCCACCTGAAAGCCTCTTACAAACAGAGTTTGAACAATTGACGCATGGGCTTGGTGTTGATCCGAGATCAGGAGAGTTGTTAATCCTTGCGGCTCTGTTGAATAGTAGCATCACCGCTGCTCGAGAGCTACAGATTTTTATTGAAGCCTGTGACTCGCCAGTCAGCGGTTTGTCTAATATCCTGTGTTCCAGCCCTGCACGAGTCGTCATTCATCTTGCCGCGCGAGCCTTCGAGTTCAGGCCCAGAATTGCCTGTACATCCGCACCTGTTTTAGAGGTAGGTTATCAGTAATCCTTGCTGTTAATTTGACTTTGTTCCTCGCGTTCGAATCTGATTACACAAACGTTCATGTACACAACAATCGAAATTTCATTTTGTATATCAAGTACTGTCTTGCTGAAAATCGACCATTAGCGGGGACAAATTTTTTAAATATTTTCCTGAAGTGGTCCTGTTTTTTAAGAAGCTTGAGTTTAGCCTCTGACTTTGTGGGTTACGTTCGTCAACCTTGTTAAACGTAACAATTTCTAGTTTGTGGTTTTTGTTGATGTAAATTGTACACAACTTCCACGTGACTGCGGTTTGCTTGCATGGATGAAACTTTCTGCCAATTTCTGTCAACAAGAACTATCAGACTTGTATTTTGCTCATAATAGATGTCACCAATGCTACGTATCCGTGTCTTGATCGAGATTCCCTTCCCATGGGTTACACTGCTGACCACTCCACCATTGGCTTCGCATAATACAAGGCTTAATCATCCTGTCTAAACACTCAGAGATAGTTGCTTGTGAATAACTCTTACATTATCGGACCACCTCGAGAGAAGCCATAGTAACTGCCTTGTTTACTCCAACATCGAAACTGATGGTTTTGATGTCTGTTTTCCAAAGCGACCGGATGAACGTTCGTTAACCTACTGCCATCTCGTTGGTGACTAGTGACTAATCACAACTAGCTCTATTATTTGTTGTACTGCATAGTTAGCTGTCCAGGATCCTTCCATTCTAGTTCACTGTTTTTTTTTTCAAATAAAGATTCCAATACTCAACACTGTTTGCTGTTCATCCACAACTGTTTGTCGCATTAAAGCTGTTATATACGCAGCTCAATTTAGATCAACGTGTTGTCTTTGTTGCTCACGGTTAATCGGATTTGTTGCCTGATCTAAACACAACAATCATCGCTGTTTCGTCACCTAGTCACTTCACTCATTTGCAAGTCGCCTCTCTGTGCTATCTGTGTAGGACTATTTTCGATCTCGTGTACATATGTGTTTATGACAGTCCATGTGCTATCCTAGAGCTCCCAGTAGCTCAGCGGTTGCTACATCAACCGTCAGCCATACGACTACGTTGGTTGCTTCTACCTACTGTTAGACAGCCCAAACAGCCCCCGTGTGACTTAACGTATCACACGACGGAAAACGCCTGTGCAGTACAATTGAAAACCTACATTTCCTTAATTTAGGATGTGGTGTGCGATAACCACTTTTAAAACCCTTGTTCCATTATTTCGCTATCCTATGTTGACGCCGGTCGATTTGTTAACTAATCTGTTTGTGGCGTTTGTTCTTTTGAATTGACGCCTGATCTGGTTAAAAATATGAATCCGACAAGTCAACCAGTATAACAACTTCGATTCAATTGGCAACAGTTGTTCAGCTTGTAGTTTATGCAGGTTTATTATATAGCAATAAATGTGAACAGTAATTAGCGCAATAAGCTAAACTTTAAGTGCTAGGAATCCTTGCGGCAACCGATTCAAACTTTGTACCTTATGAACTATCATCGTTTCCTTGTGGTCTTTAATGTAGGTCCACTTCCCCTCCCCTCCTCTATTTTCTTCTTTCTTCCTATATAAGTTTTTTCTTTTTTCGTGGTTGTGTGGCAGTCAAGCATCAGTGTGAACCACTGATGTATTGCTGTCTATGATGATGATGATGATGATGTGGTCTTTAAACTCCAGTGCAAATCATAGGCTACATACAATAAGTAACATTAAATCGAATTTAATCGTGCATTGCTATGCTTCCTCCAGGGTTTAGGATTACTACTAATGATTGCATAGTGGTGTGTTGGACAGTCACCCGTATGCGGGAAAGTTTGTTTTCTCCCCAGTAACGGTATTCGAGCCAAATACGTCAGAATCCTCAGTTACAACGTTTGAATTTGGTTCCTTTCAACATGTGTCGCAAATCGCTCACAACAGGATCCGCGTGGCTCACGGAGTAGTTGTTCGGAGTGTTGTTCGGATGAATGGAGCTAATTGAGTTCGTCGACGAGGGTGTTGTCGTTGTTTGATTGAGTTATCTGTGAACAGAGCGGAACGCTGTCTTGTTGATGGCGCTTTACCATTAGCACACCTTGGTGGTTCGCGTGTAAAGTTGGTTGACTATTTGATTTCACGTACATAGACACACGTATTTTTTTTTTCAAATTAACTGTTCCTTTTATTCTTACACCAAGAATTCGTTTGGTTATTGAGCAGGATTAGCCGATGATATCGTAATTTTCAACTTTGTGCTGTACTCTTGGTTACTGTGCCTTCATATGCCGTTGTGACTGGCAGCAATCAGTGATGAATAACGTTTCTGTTTACTCAGCCTGGCGATTGTTTTCCAGAAGTGATTGTGTGGGCGACCTCACGTGAGAATTAATTTTGATTATGTCAGACTGATAGACTCGATTTCATTTTGGCATCTTCTGAAGCAACGTGTTTTTTACGTTAAATCTTCGACCTCGTACCAACTTGGTTTTAATGCATTGTTTCTTCTACTATTGATATTCAGCCGATATTTTGGTATGATGAGGTTGGTTTGATTTCTTATGGAACAATGCATATTTTTGTTTATTTGGCGTAGAAAGTTCGAAGGTATCTCATTTGGTTTGTTACGTTGCAAGCTGACCAAACTTCCGAATTTCGTCAGTATATCAATTGAATACATTGTCGGTGCTTCTTTCTTGTCTTGGCTGTGCAATGTTACTTGTGATTCATGGTTGTTTTATCAAACCATATTGCACCCACTCTCTTCTGCGGTGCTCATCAAGTGCGCATGTTGGTTTTGTTGCTCGCTACTTGATTTGACATGGGCTGTGTTGTAATATGACTAACACATTCGCGCAAACACCTTTTGTCGGCAACCTCGATCTTTGCTTCACTTCATTATTTCCTCGCCAAAACGCGTGGCAATCAAACGTCTATCTTTTTGTATCTACTAGGGCAGTAGCGGTGTTTGCAGCCGCAGTTTCGCTTACGTCTGTTCGACTATGCTTGTGCGCGTGCAGAAACGCACACTCACACTCATAGTGCCCTCCGTATCCGGATCTTCGGCGAGCTTTCAACGTTGATGTTACCGGTAGCGATAGTGGTATTTCATCACACACGCTTTCATTCACTTACGTCTATTTTTACCCACGGATCATCTATCAAATAATCCACACACTTCATTTAATCACAGTGTTACATCGGCGTGTGTGTGCTTGCGGGTGTTGTGAAATGCACACTTACCTTTACCAGCCCTTTAGCCTTGTGTCAGCGCTAGGGCTACGCCCGTCTGCATATTCCTCTTAATCTATGTTGTGGGTGTAAATTTGTGACCAGTTGCTCTCTCTCTTGCTGCTGTTATTGTTGTTTTCTTGTGTATGACTATCTCTCGATGTTCCTGTCATGCTCGCGCATCATCTTCACCACGTGTCATCAGATCCGATTGACTGACTTGTAGTTTACATCTCGGGTTTACCTATGAACAAGGCATACACCTCCGTACGGATTCATTTGTTCGTTAGGTGTGTGTATGCCAGAGGCAACTTTTCACATATGGCCGATTTTTTTACACAGTTACTGAACTTCCTTAGTGGTAATACTGATGCACAGGGATTGTATGAAACATATGGGGGTTTCAAGTAGCCCGTATAAACTATCACCAGTTCATTAGACTGTTGCTTGTAGCAGACCCCGGTGTTTATCGTTTCTACAAAATTTGTGACACATTACATCATCTTATTTTTTCTAGTTTTCAAACCACCAGTAGCTGAAATCGTTTTTATTAAATTTTGACTTGAGGTGATTTTGGTATTCTTTTCTTGACTTTGTCGGCTAACTCTCGAACTCTCAAAAATCGCGCCACATGTACCATGATTTTGGAAACTTTCAGGATGTGTTTAATCAAGTGTCTTCCTTCGCATGTTGATTGTCTTTATAGTAGACTCACTCTTCTACATCCACGTGCCCAATTGTTCTTACTTTCTTCTTACTCTGTCCTAATTGTGCGTAGCGTCCTCCTAACACAATTTCATCCGCTGGTGTTTTAAACCTGCTGATTTAGAATTGAATCTGTACGCGATAGGCCTTGGATTATTGTTCACGCTGTGTCCACTAAGCATCGTGTTCTACATGTCATCGGATTTCAAAATATCGATGTTTGGTCGGCGCACTTATCGCGTAAGTGTTAGGTCGTTCGCCGAGTTTAGTGTTTAGACTGCAATCATTCATTTGCCAAACGAAGTTCCATAATCGATTCATTGGCCGTCGAATATTCTGACGTGTACGCTCAAATCTCTACACACTGATGACACCTCGTTTACACTCCGAACGTATTAAGCTCGACACTGATCTAAACACTAGTCATCAGCCCTAGTTGCAATATCTGTCACCGTTATCAACAGTCAGTCACACTGTTGCTCTTGTTGCTTGCTTACAAACTCTGTCAGAAAAGCATGCTCGAGTCTGCTTTCATCCATACACGGGACGAGTTGAGAGCATAACACGTAAGCTTGGGCGAGATGTTTTTCGCTGAAACATGCTGATTACCATCTCAGAACCATAAGCGATAACGGTGTACACATTTAAATTAGTCGATTACTGAGTTGAGGATGGTGGACGGTAACACGGTTAGACCGGTGGGATGTAATACCGTGACTAATTGCCACAAGATACGTGTTTTAAATCTTAAGTTGGTTGGGTAACAAACCGTCAGTGTAAAGAGACAGGTCTTACAGCGGTAAGAACTGAATTATTTGGTTGGTAACAAGTAATGTAAGTGTCATTACTATTATTATTGCCACTATTATCTTTATTGTACGCAAATCTGAAGCTGCAGCATCGATTGAGAGCCATTTACAAGCCTAGCTAGTAAGAAGGAGTAAATAGACGAAAACTGTTCAATGTGTACAATGATAACAACTAAAGGAAAGACTGTTAGTTTTGTGTTACACACGATTTTTATTGTTGCTGTTTTTTGGAACGGAGTCTTTGTAACAACAGCTACAGACTTCTACGAATACATCCATAAAGACATTTTCGAAATTGACTACGGTTTTCAGCCATATCCTTCAGTCCATGGCAGATGACATCCTGCATATTTTGAATCTCAGCTGATAATTCCGACAGAGTCAACTAATGTCAGACTTGGTATCAATTTCTACCTACGCCAAGTCAGGGATTTCCTGCTCTACTATTTATTTCTACTATACGCAGAGTGCAAATAAGGTGTGGTATGAGTAGCATGTATATGGAAGTGAAATTGCAGCACACAAAGAGCCATCTCATCCGAACGCACGTCTCATATCGTCATCGCTCATTGGCAATTCTACGCGGACGGCAACTGCTGAGGATAAATTAACTACGAACGTTTTCAATGCGAAGTGTTCAGATTTCGCAACCGTAAGCCGGCTCAGTGCAAACATTCGTGTCACAGATGCTTTTATTACGGGAGGCCTATGTCACGCTTTATCACAACGAGATAACTTCCTCAGAAATGCACATCTTGTAGAGCGGATGGTAGGATTTTCCAGTTTGCAAGTCGGAGTCATTCATCAAAAAGGAAGGGAAAACTGTTGGCTAATTTGTATCCAACATCATAGAGATGAATGAAAAGAGGAAAAAAGGAGACTTATGTCAAATAACGACCAGAAGTGAAATTTAAATTCGTGTGTGCTTACTCATCACAACCCGTTTTTAATCTAGTCGATGAGAACGGTCAAAGTGTTTCAGCGAGAGACGTCTTACGAACTGTTGTTTGCTTGTTCCTTGCTTTTGTCCATCTGATTCATTTTTTGTTGTTGAGTCGACTATTTCATTCAGTATTTGGCCTATTCTACCAATTTCACTTCGTGGCCAGGCCCGTGCACTGCATCGATTCGGTAGTTGTGCTGACTGGGACTTCAATCTTGTCGGATGCTAACATGCCAGACAAACAAAAGGATAACACTTATATTTTTAGGACTCTATGTCGCACTATAGACAATGTAAGAATGCTTTAGTGATGAAGCACGAACCTATGAGCATACGGTAGGACAATTTTCCTAGTTGCAGTACTGCCTTATACTGAATGAGATAGAAAGGGGATCCTGAAACAGAGTAGTACCTCGGATGCTCAACACCACGGTATTCTACAATACGGTCGAAAAACGCTGGATGTAATTCAAAGATTCGAGGTTGCTTGGAATATCTCTACTGCGTGCAGCTTCAACTCGAATCAGGCAATGGTGTCTTGTTCACTACATCTTATGAATTAATCATACCTTTCACACTTTTGGGTCGTTGGCCTCGGGTAAGGTCATTCAAGAAACCCCTTCTCTTCTTTTCTCTTGTTTTGAATGAGATACTTATGTTGGGTCAATTGAGCGCTTTCCATGACGCAATTGGCCGGGAAGTATCAGAAGTTGGCATTCTGTTTTGCTCCTAACTTCCCCGTTTTCTTTGTGCCCACATGTAATATATGCTTTCTAAGGTCCAGTAGACAGGTCACCTGTCGCTTTTAGTGTCCGCATTTTCCAGCCGGTAGGTTGTTTTGATGGGTACCCTACCAAGACTGGATCCTGAAGCATGCCGTGCCTTGAAGACGCGAATATACCATTCTAGTGCCGCTATACACTTGAGCTCACTTCTTGGTAATTGTCTATTTAAGCATCTTTCCTTAAGGTTCTCTGGTGACGCCGAAGCTTAATCTCGTTGCCTGTCTACATCAGCTTATTATATATAGTCTGTTGGCGCCAGTCCGATGTCGTTGTGAATTCACTGTATCGGTGTATGCTCCAACCGACAATCGTTTAGATGCAATCAACGATACGGTTTGGACCATCCTCGTCTGCTGCACAGTTCAGACCTGGTACTCAGACCTAATCAAACTTTCCGGTGACCGAAGTGCTTGGCTTGTCCAGCTTCGAGCATAAAGTGACTGGGTGTTCTAGTACGACGCACTGACGGGATTAAAAGACTATCGCACCTATGTACAGTCTTTATTTCGAGTGCCGTATTTCTGTACAGAAAGAAACACTGAGTACCATGGAGTCCGCCCTGTGCACCTCAGCGTTAGAAGCAAATCTATCATGTAGCAGTCGGTTGCAAATGCAACTGACCTAAAGACCTGGGCAAAGATTGTAAACATCGCTTGGTCGAACTGTTGAAGAAGGCACAGCAAGCCTCTTCATCTGGTAATAACAGAATGTGATTTCCCCGGTTTCGTTGTTTCGTTTACCGTCGAATCGGTATGAGACCATGTTTGAAGTAGACAGTTCGCCTATCGCCGGACAGTCGCGCCAACTTGACAGATGGACCGAACGTTTTGGGAAACAGTTCAGCTGACGTGGACCGGACCATATAGTCTACAGAGCCCGAATGATCAGCTATTGCGTTCCAGACTACCCTGCGTCGAACGCACAGGTACTCCTAAGGTATATATTATTGCTTCATAACAGTACTGATATGCCGAGCAAAAAGGATGACGTTGATATACGAACCGACGAAACTTTTTTCTGACATTGACCTTTGCAGTCCAGCCAATCAGATGATATTTCGTTATTCCTGTCTATGCTGACTCCTACGCACTGCCATTGAGGTCACTCGTACGCATGGCCTTGTCACATCATCTGTGTGCTCCCATGTTCACGTTCATGCTGGTTGCTTCACCGCTAGACGACCCATGCATCGTTGTTAGGGTAGGGTGAAATATCTAAGCTAATCACAGTGGTGATGTGCATGTGAGATACACGTCGAATTCACAACCATAATCATTCCTAAGCTTATCGAAAAAAGGATAAGTGCGAGTGTCCCATGTTCAATGGTCGTTCAATCAATGTCTCCGGTTTAAAAACTAATCGCAGCATACATGGTTGGTAAACGCACGAAGTTTGACCAGCAATGCACGAAACACGGTCACGGTGTAGTCTCTATTGCTTCCAATTTATTCCGTGGTACTACTTTACATCGATTCATCAAGCCCTGAGGAAGTGAGGTACGTGAAGAACAAGGGAGAATTGTTATCCGACCGACGGTACTTTACTCAAACTGCTGCCCTGCGAAAATATTTGGAGCATCGACACTCTTATAGACTGTCGACAATCGTAATCATTTTAGACCCCAAATTTGCCCTCCGTTCCGTTACTCAAAGGGTTATCTGAAGCTGTCCCCTTCCTAAAGGAGTTCTTCCGAAATATGTCTGTCAAATTCGTTGTGAAACCACTTCGCAAACGAAGTGGAGGTTTACGGACAGCTTTCTCGGATGTTCTCTGGTAGTGATGTTCGTTTGGGTTTTCTGATCGTTTCTTTCCAGCTTTGTCATGGTCGACATTCTGTAGGGTTCGCTTATGGAATACGGTGAACTTGGAGTTGAGTTTCTCCCTGGCACTAAGTTGACCGATGTGGTATATGCGGATGCTCGGTTTCTTTCCAAATGCATGTAGACCATGCTGTACAAAGTGAATAGCCGGGCTGGTTTGTATCCAATGCGTTACGCACCTACAAAGTGTAGCGTCGATTGAGACCTGGGATTATCTCGTTTCTCCATTCTTTGTTGCAAGCAATCCGCTTGAGACTGCAGATAGATTCACATAGTTGGTTTTTATAACCTCCTCACCCCGTAGTATTGTTGATAAGATATCAACGTGTTAACTTTGTCAATCTGTACCATCTGTGGTTTCGAACCGATGTCCAGTTTTTATTGGAAGGAAAGATTTCTAATGCTTGTGTGCGTTCTTTTTCGCTCTATGGTTCAGGAACACGGTCTGTCCCAAACAAGACTCAACAGATGTGTTATGCTTAAACATCGTTCACTTTGCCAGTTGGCCTATGTCAATTGGGACGATTGCGTGAGCAACTCAACCGTTCGTCAACAAGTATTTCGAAACATTCTGAATAGCCGGTCGTTTGTCCAACTGGTCATGGCATGCAATCTGCGATTAGGTCACGTGCTCCGCACATCAGCCGAACATTTTCTGCACCAAACAATATGCACTGAGACCACAAACCGCTGTGTAGAGGATTTATCAAGTAACGACATGGTCACAAAATATGAAGACGCATACCATTCTGTTGAATAGACCGGGTAAATGTTGCCCTGTTCGGTTGTGTAACATGCGCTCATTCAACTCGTTGGTTATAAGCGCTATTCGAGATGGTAAAAACTCACAGTCAATGGCGGCCGGCATCCTCAATCTCTTCAGTTTTTATGTTTGACCCTGATTTTTTATTCTCTTCTTTTTTGATTTATGCTTTTTTCTAGAGCATTCTACTTCACCATTGTGGTGTGCGACATCTCGAGCCACGGTACTTTCTGATCCGGCGCATATTTGTTATGAATGAATAAATCTCCGTTCGCGCACTCACCATCTTGTTCATGTGACGCTAAACCTAGCCACAATTGAGTGTTTTTGTTTTAATTATGTTTTCTCCTCCACTGGACTACAGTTTATTTGCATCTAGTGTGTTTAATACCAGTGTATCGATTTGTCTACTGTCTGTGCTTCTGTATGTAGTTCGAGTGCGTTATTTTTTTTTACAGACAATCTGAGTTTTCCATACCCTTGCCTGCAGTTCTGTGACACGAATGACCAACCACCACCTCTCGTTGTACGTTCTTATAGTTTCCATTAGGTAATTAACTACACTGACGTTTTTACGATTGTCCCTACTCTACAGTTTTCTAACCTCACCAAATGTGATTGGGCGTACGTACGCACATTCAACAGTCGCCCATATGTGTGTCGTGATTGAGTCGTGATGAATGTCTTTATATTCCACAGGATGACCACTCCTTGGATCGCGACGTCGCATCTTGTCAGGTGCAACCGTCCAATCTGACTGGAACATGGTCGCTTGCCTACGTCTTGCTTGAATCTTCCATTTCTGTTCGCGCTTTCCGGATCGATTCTCAGTCTGGACATGTATACACCACCCGACCGATGGACTATGAGCACGGACGATCCTATCGGTTGGGGGTAGAATTTCATATAGCCAACATGAAACCCGACGTGGCTACTGCTGCTGCCCGGACCGAATTGGAAATTAACTTGATCGATGTGAACGACTGTGTGCCCCAGTTGGATGCACCTGTGTAAGCTGAATCGAGCCTCTCGTGTGGCTTGTGTTGTTCTTTGTTTACTTGCCATTGGATCCGGCGTTCGCAACTAATATGTGTGCATGACCTTTGACCGTTTGCAACAATGCCGTAATCGTCTCGTCTCTGACCAAGCGTTTCAGTGATAACGGTCGACCTGGATTTTTCACACTGCGTTGACCAATGCAAGTCTCAGCTAGTTTACACGTTGGACAAGGTTACCGATTTAATATAAAAAGTCCGTGTTCTTTTGGCCGTTAGCATTTTCCTGGTTGAAAGTATGATACGTTGCTTCATTTTTTATTCAGTTCGGTTTCTCTCCAAGCTGTGCCCGGAAACAACAACGAATCAGACAGCCCTTTTAATCTTTACTGTCGCCATATAGTTAGCTCCAAATTGAAACAAAACGTGCACTACTCCTCAACGTTAGTGGACCACTTTCAAATCGTCTGAAACGTGATTAATTGTGCGAATCTTCCACAACATTTGAATTAGGTTTTCTGCTGTATTAAATTACCCATCCGGCATACAAGTATTCCTTGTTTTATATTTCTCTAATTTAAATTTTTGCGCTCACCGAGAATTCGGTCAACAACTGTGGCGTCGTAACATCGCCAGCTAACTTAAAATATAGGATATGTGTTTACTGTTTAGGCAACTTTAAAGCTGACTTACCATATATATGGGCAATTTTTTCTACGAATTCTGTTGACTGACTTGCATGAGGTTTGGTTTTCTTCCTCTCAAGGACCGCTTCGGATCTTTGACCATCCCGACCTGTTGGTTCACTAGGTTGGCTATTCCTGACCACTACACAATTCATCACTATCTTCATTCATTAGTGTGCATTTCTAATTGCATGTTCGACTTCGACTAGTTTGAAGTTAAGTTTCGCAAGCGTTGCAACCTACTGACCTCATCGGCTTCGATTTACTGGAGACCCTACTTAGCAGATGTGAAATGTTACCAAATGTGAAACTCATTTGGAGGTTGTTCCACATTCTCAGCTTGTTTTCAGTGCATGTTTGCTCATTCCTACATTTATTGACTGTGATACTCTCTCATCTCAATCTTGATTCGTCGCTGATTTCTTCCCATGCTGCTTGTGTTCTGAGTTGACCCAGTATAGGTTCTGTGTGCGGTGTTTTTCAGTTGATACCGAGACCGTTTGTATTATACATTTCGCCGACGCAGTCGTGTCAAACCAGTGCCTCTGGTGCTCTCACTCTCATCACGACTGCATAGGGTACGTCGAACCAGTTGGCGGCTGGTTTCTTCGAGTGGTTCTAGTTCGCCTAAGTGATAAAGGAGTGAATCACTGGTTTGGCTGACACGCTTCTTGGCCATTGATTCAATCACGCGCAAGTGCGCCTATGCATGCGTTGTAATTTAAGCCGCTCTACCGTTCTCTTCTCGACTAGTTTGTTCGGTAATTCGTTTGCCACTTCCCTTCGCGTTAATTGGTCACTTGGGGCCTCGGAGGACACGTCGTTGCCCTCCTGTCGTGATATGTCAGAACGGCCTAGTGCGTGAGCAATCCATTAGTCCAGTGGTAAATTGAATTTGATGGTATGTGATCATGTTCTTGAGTGAGTCATCAGTGACCGTAACGTGAAAGTATTTTTCCCGCTATCCAACTGCGCATCATCAGTGACTATTGTTGCATGTATGCCGATTTCTCCTACGCTTTGCGTGCAAAGGTTACTATTTTTTCGGAGTTGTGCTTTAGCTCTTGGAGCCTTCTCTGGCAAAATGGCATTCTTATCCACCTATTTAGATACACGTGCTCACTCAGCGTTCACATTGTCTTGTGTTAGCCTGTCCGGATCAGGCGACTGGTTATTGGTGTGCCCTCTCGGATGCACCATTCCTAAATGTCTTTAAACAAGTGTTCATTCGAAATCATTGGGGCGCTTGTATTGTTACATTATGGTCCTTTCAGTTTTGTTTTTATTCTCCCTCCTCCACTACTTCTCGTTCGTTTTGGTGTTTTTGCTTATAATATATTATATATATATGCTTAGTATTCAAGTGGTACCATATAGTATGGTTTATCTAAGGTGAGCCAGATGTTCACATATCGTTAACATGTTTTGCTTGAGAGGGTTTTCGATGTCATTAGGATGTTCATGTGTGTACATTATCGCTAATACTTTATCTTTTGTTTTCATCTGTTGTGACTTTACTGCGCAGAAATTACGTTGCTTTACACGTCAAGTGCATCTTTAGAAGCAAACTACCGCATGACCTAAAGAAGGTTTTGTCATACTGTCCTCTAACTGTACCTCGATAATTACGATGAGGCTAGTCAAGTATCAAACCTTGTCCACTCTGTTAGAATTACCGAGATGATTGCGAAAATACAGCGTATGGCCAATCAGTGTGTTTTGTGGCCTCATTCACTTTCCTATTCGGAAGGTTTGTTGAATCTGATTCGCTTCTCTATGACCTGTAGTCATGGCACAGGTTACTTTGTTTTTAATATCCGACTGTTACGTTAGATGGGGTGCTATATCGTCTGAGACACATTCTTCACGTTTACCCGCGAACCACTTTCCGAGATGCCCTCTGTAGCTTCTATACCAGATAGGTCATCCAAAATCTGAAAGCTATCTCTCACCGTTACTGTTTGGTCATTCTGGCTATGTTTTGACAGTACCATCAACTGATAACCATATGCAAAGTTTTGGTGCATACACTCACCACACGCTGCTCCTAGAGTCTATACAGCCTGACCTTTTGGACGTCAGTGAAATGGTATCCAATCTGTATTGTCAGTGCTAGCAAATCACATCGTCTGTACAATTACACCTTTTTATGTGCCCATCTACAAGATTTATCTCAATTTTCAATTTTTTTTAAATTTTCAACTCACTTTACCAGGAACCTAATTTTTTTTTTAAAAAAAGGATCATGTGTATGCGTTTGTTTCCTTTCCGTTACTTTTTTCTCTTTTATGCCACCCAATCCTGACCCAATGTAACTTATGTAATCTATCGTATTTTAACGACTTCTTCTAAGTGTACGGGTTCCATTGTATCACTTGAATTGAACTTGAATGTTTTGAACACACTGTCCTGGTGTTAATGTCCCCTAGTTCGTTTTTCAGCGTATTTGTACAGTTTGTTGACGCTCAAAAAGTGGTATTTATGCCACACCTTCTATCTCTTTGATAATGCTTACACTTTTCTCTATCCTCAGAGTCCATGACTTTATCGGTTAAAGAATTAGGTAATTGGTTTTTCGTGTGTGTCGGTGAATATTTCTCTCATCTCTATGACTTACAGGCTTCTGATACTCTTGTATCGACTCAATCGGACTATGGTCTGGCGAGCGTGGTGTCTAAGATGGTGTTTTTTTTTTAATAGGTCCTTCACTTGTGTAATCCTTAACTCGGTCAAACTCAGCAACACTTGACTTTGCAGCGCCTGCACATCTACTGTGCTTTTGACGATTACTGGCTTACTTCCAAGTTCAACACTTAGGTCCTTTTCATCCCTTCATCAGAACAGAAAGAAGACAGATGTTGTCATGTTAACATTTCGTTTGTTCTCATCAGTCGCAAACGTCAACTATATATATATATATATATATATATATATATATATCATACAAATAAGGACACGTACGTCAAGTATCGCGAAGTCAAAACCGCGGCAACCCGATAAGTTACCCCAGCCACTTTTGCGCACAGAACACTGGCTGTTAAATTGTGATAAGTATCGCTTCACAAAAAGCTATTAACTCCGAATCTCGATTGCGAAACGGTATCTTGAATGAGTTTGATGAGTTAGCTTGGTGACCTATTTGGCAATCCATGACGTTGAATTTTTAAATAACCAACTCATCAAGTTGTGGCTGGCGCGTCATAAGTTGCTTCGGCTATTGACTCCTTTTTTAATGGTGATTAATGCAGCACAGATAAATCTGGGACCTTTCCTCGATTGCTCCTTCTGTGGTTTTTGTCACATAGAGGGTTTCTCAGTTGTTCTTTCTTGAGTTGCTACATTCTCAATAGCTGAAACCGACACTCGTCTAGGTGGAAAGAAAATAAGTAGCGGTTTATTGCACTGTCGTTGTTTGCCATTCTTTTAAGTGCTTGCCGCACAAGTACAAAAAGTCATAATTTTTCATTCGTAAGCAGCAATTTTATCAGTAAAGCTCTGTCAACGCCGTTTGTAGTGTGTCAAAATGACCAAACCATCCTGATTAACATTTAATACAATGGTTTGTTTCGACTGTGCGATGCACAACAGAAGGTTCCGGCGTCTTGTTTGTCTGACCTCTGACCTCGCCCTTACTGCTGCATATTGAATGACTGACGTGGCTGCACACCAACCTCGACAAACCTAACCACTCTGGCTTGCACCTGCCACTCTGTAATTCTGATGTAGGTGGAAACGCATCCACACACGTGTTTGTACATACTGAGCGAGATGATGAGGGAGAGGTTGATTTTCCCTGATGAAGGCGTCACCGTTCCGCTGGGATCAGTGTTCTCGATCAGTTTGACTGCTCTGAAGCCTCATTATGCAGCAGAGACCATCCGTCATTTCAGTTTCGAACACATGTCATCGTTCGTCATAAGAGGGAGTAGATGAATAATTGCTTTAGTCCTTGAGTCAGTGACTTCTTACCGACTTGAGGCAACTGAATGAGTTGTGGATAGCAGAGGTTCTATGGTTGGTTATACTAACTCTGAAGACCTTCCGTCGAAAACCAAAATGAGTTTGACGCTAAATTGTTAAAGTGTAATAAAACTTCTTTTTCCAGCTTTGTTCAAACAGTACGGTGAAAGATTATTATCTGAACTATCTTCTGAAAAGGTTTCTTGTAAGTTGGGCCTATGAGCAATTATTCATACTTTTGAAAAAGGTACCCGAACCTCATATGACAACCGTAGAGGAATTAATTTTTGTTTCTATCGCATCTAAGCTACTCAGGAGTCTCAGTGCGCTGGCTTTTGAAGCAAATAAATAGCCGAATAAGAGAACATGCTGGCCTCTAATCTGGTCACGGTCATATCGACCATATTTTCATCATGCGACAATCACTGGAGCATCGGTCTCTCTTGTCAACTCACGGTCATAGTATTTTCGCACCTAAAGTTTGATTTCAACTCGGTTGCCCGACATGCTCTCTAGTGTTGTATCCTTCACAGAGGAGTTCCAGTGAAGTATGTCAATTTGTTCCAGCCGTTATACGCCAACCCTAAGTGCACAGTGCGCGTTTATGACTAGCTAATTCGTGCTACCTCGACACCGATATCCGATCTCTGTCTATCTCTGTGATGAACGATATATTGGAAGGTACATTCTGAGGATCTGCGAGTAGAGTTTTTTGCTAAATAGTAGGCTGATTGATATTATGCACATAGTGCATTCACCCATCTTCGTCACATATGGCATCGCAAAGACGTCCATTAGTCGATTAAAGACAGGATTTACAAGACGTATGTATGCTCCATTTTGCTCTGTGGGTCAGGTGTCCGGCCCATTCCTGTGGACGATTTATTGAGATTCTCGGTACGTGACCACCCGTGTCTCCATCAGCTAACCTGTATCGATTGGGCTGATTTTGCGAGAAACTCGTAGCTGAGAAATGTGTGATTTCATGACGCATAGTCAAAATAACGAAAATACACAGTTTACATTGATGTATTGCGTATGCCGGCAGTGTATCTGCTGCACTGCACATTGTTCAGTATAGCTGCAAATGGTTGGAAGAAACCGTAAGGCTGTTGGACTAAGACTAAGTCACGAGCCATAAAAGTCCTGTCCACTACACGAGTTTAGTTTCTGTGAGTGCGGTCTGCCTGTTTATAATGTTCGAACCCATCTGTACCACTGATTGGAAATGCTCTCAGACATGACGGTCAGCGGTAGGTCTATATCCACACGGCTGTTGGCTCCTTTTTTAATGTAGCTTTATGTTTCGGTCATGCGTCGTTTTCCTTTTTGTTCATTCGTATCTGTATATTGCTCGGCTATCTCATGGAGTGGTGTCAAGACCAACGGCAGTCTAGGGTGTGGCATCCACGGTCACGGCTCAAAACCGGAAATGTTTATGATGCTGGGGATCATTATCTGTCCATATGCCCTTTAAACCGCTTTTTTATCCTCTGACTGTACCAACAACTGTTTCGAGACGCATCTGCCGCTGTTGAACTCTTTTTGTGGTCAATCTCTCGTACCTTGCGGTCAGATCTAATTCGGGT